>BHFT01071817.1:0-12458 GCA_004320025.1 Laticauda laticaudata | reverse complement strand
TTGAGGTTTGGTGCCCCTGCTTTCACAACATCTGCAAATGGCATCTAAGAACCTGCATTCTGAACGCGGTGATTTCCTCTGCTTCTAGCACACTGGAATTCTCTGGCCTGCTTCTTCTTTTTTCCTGATATTTCTTTTCGACGGAAGCCTATGTATGTCTTCATTGTCGTCATCAGTGGTCACTCGGGAGTCGAGATCTGCATAGTGGGCTGTCACTGTGGGCTGTTTTCTGTTTCCTTCTGCCCTCTTCTTCTCTGGGTTGATTTGGTGGATCTGGAATGGAGTTCATCTGGCACATAGTGGCTTCAGATTTCTTGGCTGCTTCAGCGGCGGTGGCTTCTGCAATGGCCCGACTGTGATCTTCGGTCTGTTTAGCAGCTTGCTGTGGAGTGTAGATCCTTCAATCTGAGGACCACGTGGTCTCTCATGCCTGTCCATGTTCTGGAACTCGCAGGCTCTCCGATGTGTCTTAGGGCTGCTAGAAATCCCCAATGCTCTCGTCTTCCCGTGGTCTCATTTACAAAATTCATTCTTTTGATCAGGTTGGAGACTACAGGCACGTAATGGGGCTCATAGCATTCTGTTCAGTTCAGGCCATGCCATCTGCTTCATGTCTCTTGGGTTTAGCTAGCACCTTGGCCATTTTGAAAACGGCTGGCCCACAGTGCGTGAGGAATACCATACAGCTCTCTTCCTCTGGTCAGTTATCTCCTGTAGCTCGTTGCTTTCTAAGAACATCAGAAAGCAGTCAATGTAGTACTCCCAATCTTCTTCGGCTGGGTTGAACGGTGCGGGCGGCGCATTTTTACCGGCCATCTCAGTCACTTGGTTCTGGTTGCCATGTGCTTCGGTCTCGCTCTTCTAGGACGATCCCACCTTTGTCGCCAGTGTTCCATTTGGAAATAAGGTGCATGAGACCAGGTTCCAACAAACAGCTCTTTTTTAAAACAGTATAGTGACTTGTAATGGAACATTTACCCAAGCTGCGGCAGCCCTTCTTATAGCGGCTTGCTTGCGGCTTGTGGCCAATGACAGTTGTTTAAGTGTTCCCACTGTTAGGTGGGCCAATCAGAATGGTGCTTAACTGACCAATCCAAGAACGGCCTATTCGGCCAATCAATTTAAGATATTTGGAGTCTACAGAGTTCTGTACACAACATTTACCATGTTGTGGTTTTTTTCCCCAGAAATCAGGAAGTGTTCCCTTCCAAGTAGCCATTAATTGAAATGCAATTGCAGTGTATTTCCATACCCAGGTGAGGATATGTTTCAGTTCAAACCATTCATTAAACTACAAATCTCATAATAAGTTGTGTTGGCCAAATGGCAAAGAGGTGGCAAAGATATAGAAACTTTCAGATCAAATTTAGTGACTGGTGATTACAAGAAATGTTGTGCAACTTTCTTTGTAATGATATCTTAAGGGTTTAAGCATCAAATAAAAGTGGTATGATGGTTTAGACAACAGGCTAGAAATCATGAGATCATGAACCCAAGGTTTGCTGTGTTATTCTTGTTTGGTCACTTTCTCTCAGTAGAGAGAAAGGCAATAGCAAACCACTTCTGAAAAACCTTGCCAAAAAAACTGCAAGGAAACTGCAAGGAAAATGCTTGCATTTGTCCAGGCAGTCACCAAGAAATGGACATGACTGAATGGAAGGGAGGATTAACTAAACCCAACTCTGCTTACTATGTGGGCTTCTAAGTTCAGTTGTCAACCTGCTGAGGAAATGATATAACAATATTTTCTAAAACTAAAGTTTCTATGTTATCAGATCACAATCTATTTTAACCCAATTTCAATGGGCTTTGCCCATCTGAGGTCAGACGATAAACCAGGGCTGGATTATGAAGACCAGTTTACTGTTCCATAAGGTTGATTTAAAATATCTGTCACTTTTTATGTGGTTTTAAAACTGAAATCTTCATGTTCTTCTATCTTGATGGTAATGAAGGGACTTTAGCCAATGTGCTTATCCTTAAGGTAAATTCACCTCTGAGAGATTAAATACACTTGGTTGTTTTTCATATCTTATCATACCCCTGTGGAGGAAAGATAATCTTAGTGATGTCTTTATTTATGTAGTTACAGTGTTTAATGGGAACTTGTCCCATAGTTACTATTTCAAAATGGAATATAACATACAAATTACATGGCTTTTTAAAAAAAAGAACCTGGCAAACAAGTTTGGTATGGGATGGCAAATAAAACTATTAATAATTGCAATATAGAAAAATGATAGATTGTTGTACTTCAACAAAATATTGTCTAATGTGTTTGTTATTACAAACAATAAAAATAGCTGACATTTTCAATTAGCCTTTCCAGTGCTAAAGGAAAATGGATTAATTTAGAACTGAGAAACCAAAATTATATTGTATTATAGAGAATGTAAATTGTGGCCTTTTGTTCTTCAGAAGTCAGCAGTGGGGTCGGTTCTTAATTTTGAAATGTCATGAAAACAACTTCTATCTTTCACATTTATTAGATCACTGCAAACTGTTTTTAGCAAATGCAGGTATACTGAATTATATAGTTTTCTGTATTCAGATATTCTGCCAAATGCATTTCAAGATTTAAGAGCAAAAGCTTTCCTGGATTTCAAGTTTTGCTGTTATAACATCCACCATCAAGAATCAGTATGAGATGTCAAGCATCACAATGATGATGAAGTCCAATTAGTTTATACTCTGTTGAGTTTTAATATTGGACATGGGATTTTTACATCACTGGAAACTAATTTCAGCTGTCAAATTAAAATATAATATGGCTGGTACAACATTTTAGGTAATGAGAAATGTTGCAAAATGTAGACTGAAAAGCGAAAGAATAGATAAATTTTATAATTTAAGTTTGGAATATATACAGCCATAAAAGAGAATTAAATGGGTGTTCTTAAACTACTTTGTATGAAATGTGATAGAATAATATTCTGATTGTGATATGAATACTAAAAATATGCATTGGATAAGCTAAGTCCTAAGTCCTAAGACCAAGATAATTTGGGACAAATAATTGGGTTTTTTAATGTCAATACACAGATTTAAAAGATGCTGGTTTAAAATCTTCTGTGTCAATTTCTATGAAATTTGTTATACTTCATCTGATAAAATTATACTTTGGAAAAAAAAAACCAAGCAATTCAAATTGAAATATATCTATTTGAGATTTAGCTTAAATTTGGCTGTGGAAGAATTAAACTTTTTGCTCTCTCTAAATGTCTCTTTGGTTTGGACATTGTGTTGGATTGGACTGTAACTCAAGACTGCATATAATGCTCTGAATACAGCTTCCAAATTAAACTGAGCAATATCTTCTCAATTCTGATGAATAACTTTGTTGAACAAATTCACATGTTCAATTTTTACAACATACAGTTTATAAATAATTCATTAATATTGATAATGTTCAGAAAAATATTTTTCTATTTCTATTTTGCTACATGAGGCAAAAGATTTATAATGAAACACTCAGCTTTTTTATTTTGAATGGATATATACATATACAGTATATGCACAGGTAACTTAGTACAAAAATATGTATTTGAAATATTTATTGCTGATTTGTTGTTATTTTTTACAAAATGTATGAGGGTTTTATCTTCTAGAGTTACTTGCATATTGATATTGGATGCTAAATATAATTGATGTATTTCAAGTGAGCAAATTAATTTGGGTCAACTCTAATGTGTTCATCATTTTAATCTGTGCACAGAGCCAATTTCTGGCTACCTCACATTTTCATCCTATTATACTGTCTTCTCCTGCAATAAATGAGATTGCCATTCTGATTACCAGAACATTTCTTCTGTAGCAAAATATTGATGGGGGGAAAATGGAATACCAATGCGGATACTTAACTCTAGTCTGTGAAGAAGAAGGTTCAAAAGAACTCTTTATGCTTTTAGTCTTTTTTAGAGTTTAAAAAAAGTATTCTGATAAATCAGTGTGACAGAGAAGCCAACACATAATAGATATTTTTGGCATAGTGATGCATTGTTTCATACTGTGATGCATGGTTGTGTGGGAAAGATGGTGCTTTATTATTTATGTTGTGTAGTAAATTTTGAATGTGAAAGTGCCAATTAATTTAAGCTACCTTACATTTCATGAACACCTTCACTGCAGTAGAAGTAAATCCTGTCATTTTGGTTTTTTAAAAAGAAAAATTAATAAAGCAGGATTTTTTTTAAGATGTAAAATCTCTCTTCCAGGGGTGGGATTCAAATTTTGTAACAACTGGTTCTGTGGGCGTGGCTAGGTGAGCGTGGCCATGTGACTCAGTGGGCATTTCTTCTTCTTCTTCTTCTTCTTCTTCTTCTTCTTCTTCTTCTTCTTCTTCTTCTTCTTCTTCTTCTTCTTCTTCNTCTTCTTCTTCTTCTTCTTCTTCTTCTTCTTCTTCTTCTTCTTCTTCTTCTTCTTCTTCTTCTTCTTTTCAGCACCCGCCCTCCATTTTTGCCTTCCTGGGCCTCAGGGAAGCCTCTTGGGTGAAACAGTAAGTCAGGGGAATTGTTGGGAGGGGAAAAAAGAGAAATACCTTAAGGAGTGACTAGGCGGGAAAGAATGCAGTCAGTGATGTTGGGCATGTGCGCAATGTTACTGACTGACTGGTGGAGAGGAGAGGGAAGGAGTGGGCATGGCTCTATGAACTGAATTTGCAGAATCATAACAACCTGTCTAAAGAACCGGTCCAAACCTGGAATCCCATCCCTGATTATTTCCTACACACGAATTTGCCAGTAACATTTATGATATAGACCAATTTGGTTTGAAATATACCTGTAGGAAATCAAGGTAGAAAGTACATTTCACTGCAGTTTTAGGATTAATCCAAAATACATTTAGCATTTCAATTATTGTATTTTTCTTATATAATTATCGGCATGGTGATTACAAAATTTAATAATTCAATCTTCTGGTTCAGTTAGAAACAGAAAGAAGAAAAACATAAATGTGAGTTCGTCACAAGGAAATAAGTTGACTGAGCTGGCCATACAAAAGTAATCACTAAAAGTGCTAACCAAATTAGTAGCAATTTTATACACACAAACTAAAATGAGTAATGTAAAATCTTAATTTTCATTTAACTATTGATTAAGAGTTCATGAATAATGAAAATTAAGATTTCACGTTACTCATTTTAGTTTGTATGGCCAGCTCAGTCAACGTATTTCCTTGCAATGAACAGCTAATTTAAAAAATAACTTTCTCAGAGTAACTGAAAGATTGCATTTGATACCTAAATAGTAAATCAAAGAAGCTAAAATAAAGTCTTGTGGTGTTCTAAAAAACTTATCTAATTTTTTTTAAATGAATTCATTTTCAAGCATGGTTCAATTTTTGCATGAGTCAGTAATGAAACTATTAATTCAGTTCTTAATCCAATTCTAAAACCTGAAACTACATTCATTTTAGTGAGAACTAAAGACTTTAACAGTTGTTTGAAGATATTTCTAATTTTGGAAAAGCAGGACTGGGGGTTCACAGGGGTTTGGGAAAACATTCTAGCTAAGATTCTGCACAGTTTGGAGAACACCCAAATCCCTTGGCTGGCCCACACCACCCAGTCTCTCCCAAGAGTTCCCATGTGGCCCATTTTGGATGCAGGTAAGTGCAGGGCATGTGTAGAGGCTCAGGGAGGATGAAAAATAGTCCTCCCAGAAATTTGGGAAGGTCGGAAATGGGCCCTTTCCAGCTTCCAGAGAACCTCTGGAGCCCGGGAAGGTTGTTTTCGCCCCCCTGGAGGCTCCAGGAAAGAAAGCTTACAGAGCCTGGGGAGGGCAAAAACCTCTCCCCCACCATGGTGCCCACCCAGCATTGTTTTGAAGAAATTCACTGTGGAAGCTTGGTAGACACAATTGGAATTTTTCAAAAAGTAGCTGTCTGAATTTGCATTCACTTTCTCTGTGGATTAAGAGCTGATGCTCACATTTCTAAACTAAAATTTGACTCTGACTCTACTTAATTTGTCATTTTTTTCAATTCCCCTCCATTTTAGCCAAGTATTACTTATGACATGATGAAACATATATTTCCATTTTTTAAAAGTAATTTTAAATGGCCAAAACAAGCAATTAAAAATCATTGTAGTTTAAAAAGTTAGAGCAGAGATAGGACATCAAGATCTATTGCCATGTTCTTCAGTTTGAAACAATATATCAGAAGCAACTGTAAATGTTTGTTGTGGGAATGGAGAAAATTAGCCTAAAGAGAAGAAAACAAAAACTGAAGATCAGCTTTAATGCCACATGAATATTTCACAACAAAAATAAAGCTATGTTATATCCATGAATTAACTCTTCTTTGATATAGATTTTATCATATATTTTATTTTTGAAGAAAAAGGAAATATCACTCAGTTTATTAAACTTAAATTGACTTTCTATTCCACTTGTGAATGTCAAGCAACTTAGTTCACTTTTGTGATATTGACTCTGAAGGGATTTTGATGTTGTTTTCCACATTTATTCAATGTTCTGTACTGATAGTATAATAATTTGAATTAACCTGGTTTCATATATAAAATATCCATGAATAAAAGATCTCCTCAAGAGATATGTGCTAGACTTAATAGCCTTCTGACTCCCCCACATTGTTGATTCTACTGTAAACAAAAGAACAATTTAAGGCAACCAAAACTAAAGTGTCCAGGGACCTATGCAGACCATTCAAATACTGAATTTATCACAAAATGACTGTTTAATAAAGTCATTTATTTGTTCATTAAGTTTAATTTGTACACATACAATGAAATTATTTATGCACTGATTTTTAACATCAGCAACCATTTTTCAGAAAATCCAGATATAAAATTAGTAGTTGAAAAAATAGGCATATGCTTAAACTGCTGCTTTTGTTTCTATTGTTTTCAGTTGAGAGCAACTAATTTAATGTATATGGAGAAATCCTCAACATTCCAAATGGTTGTTTGAAGTGGTATTTCTCACTGTATGGCCATCCTGGCATTTTGGACTTCATTCCAGGCATCATAGGTGACTTCATTCAATAATTCCTAGATCTGATAGTGGATGAGAGTTAGTGGAATTGAAATGTATCTGATTTGATTTATATCCATCAGCACCATATGTTCCTTCAGGAAATCTAACATGTGTGAATTGTACTGAATTGATGAAGACAGCTCTGAAGGAAAATATTCTGCATCTCTCTTTATAGGAAATGTATCTATATATATGAAACATGTAAGAACATTAGTTCTTTTCAGGCATTCAGTGGCCAAATGGCTAAAATGATGGAGCTGCATTTTAGTGTACATGACCACAGTCTTTATCTGTAGGTGATAAAGAACTCCATCAGAAGCCAGATGGTAAAAGACTTACTTTAAATGATATCCTCATTAAATATTAATGCAATAGAACAGAATGAATTTTAAGACCTATGGAATGCTCTCTAATACCCTCCACAAGCTTTTATGACTATACATAAATTCAGAATATGATTTCACTTTTTTTCTGACAATATCTGTGAGTGCTGAGGTGAAACAAAGTAAGCAGCAACAGGAAAGATCAGATGTTTAACACAGAGTGCTCCCTCAGAGTTGATATATGATCACCAATTATTCCTAGTTCCCAAGCTGCTTGACTTTAAGGACTAATGGCAATGAGATGCTTGTGTGACAAGTGATTGGTGGTTAAGGATAATGAAGATGATTCAATCCATTTTATTTGAGGGTATCCTCAGGTGATTTATTTTCTGCTTTCCCATCTGAAAACTGCTATGTATGTGTAAAGATAGGATTAGCAGTCAGGTTTAGATAAATGAGACTGAATGAACTGGAACCTGACAAGAGCTAAAAGGATGGCATTGAGAAAATCAGTCCTCTTTAGCTATTGTGCTTATGTATATGGAGTGACATGTTGTCTATGAAATGTCTAAGCATTTCATACAAGTGATAAAAATTAATGAAAAAAGCCAAGTGATCAATTTTCCTTCTACTGCAGACTTAACTGGGTCCAGGAAATGAATTTAATGTCTGATGAGAACACCACACCCCCACAGACACTCCCTTATCCACAAAAAAAGAAAAGAAAAAGTCAGTTGGCCAAATAATCAGCTGTAGGATTACCAAACTCTTATCTCTCCCACAAGTATGATAAAATGCAAGAGAAGCAATGCAAAACTGGAGTTTCTCTAACTATCCCATTTCTCTGGATATTATGTTTTTCCTCTTTTGCAGCAGGTGATGGTGGATTGAAATGGGTAGGAACTGAGTAACTAAATGGATCTTAATTGTATCATGATTCCTTCTTCCTTCCTCCCTCTTGGAAATTATATCTTCCCAACCTGTTTTGTTTCACTAGAACTGGCCTGTCAAACTGGCATCCCAATTGATGCATCACATGCAGGCCATGCCCACCCGGGATCCGCAAAGGCAAAAAACATTGTGATATGTCATGATATGTCATGTGACACAATCAAGTTTGGCACCTGTGCTCTAGAAGATTTATAAAAATGACCATTACCATCCTGGTTTAGCCATTCTTTGTTGTATGCAATTGAAGTGCCTCTTCATGGCCCTACCAGTTTAACTTCATGACTACATGAGAATGCACACTGGTTTATTTTTTGTCATTGAAATGGGGTCCCTAAAATTAACTAATATGCTTTATGTCAGATTTAGCAACTACACTATATTATCAATGTAGGCAATGCTAAGAGTATTCAGTGCTAAGAGCTTGACATAAAGTCATGATTCTGATTGTACCTTGTTAGAATTCCTGCTGATTTCTTGTCAAAATTTTGCACTCCCATCAAGAAGTATCTTCAAGCAACTTTAAGCTGAGTGACAAAAGCAGTAAGAATTATGCGGTTGTATAACACATTGGCAAAATGATATGCTGTATCAAAAATTAAAAGGCTGATTGGCTCACACTAATAGGTGAAAATCAGCTCTTTTTCCCCTCATATACTTTTGGCTTTCATTTCTTCCTTAGGGTTTTCCAATTCACAAGACAATGTGATAATAAAATAGAAAGAATTCTAACACCTATATTTGTAACACTGATATAAAAGATAGGGTTAATTTGGGCCTCTTGCTTGGTACAGATCACTAGATCAATCTGTTTCTATAACTGATCATCCTATCATTGCAATCTGTTCATTCTTTTCGTTTGGTCTCAAAAGAGAGCTTTTGAGGGCAATGAGACCAAGCAGAAAGAGTTAATATCCTAGTGACTAGGACAGATGCCATAAAGCACATTCCACTGATTATATTTCTTACTGCTGACAGAAAGCATAGATGCTATAATCTGATAAATGTACCTGCACGGAAAGGAAAGTGTGTCCTTTCCTTTGTGAACAATTTTCCTTTTCTACTGCAAACTATATCACAAGCTACCTTTAAAACATGCCTGGAAGAGTATATTATTAAAGGATCACTCTCTCTCTCTTTCCTTCTCTCCTTCCCTCCCCTACCTCTTTCCTTCCTTGTGTAAAAAGGTTCTGCTCTATGTACAGCTTGAGGAGGGAGCTGTGCCCAAAATGTTCTAAAATAACTCCTCTCTCATCTGTCAGTTGTTAGTGGAAAACCAATTTCAAATAATTTAAATAAAGTAACTTCTTTTGAGTTACTAAGTAAATACTGTATTACCAGTGTGCGTTTGATTAAATTTAGCTCTTTTTTTTTTTTAAACTGCATGTCCTGGGAGATGCTGTCACTCTGGGCATATTTCCCCATTATAGAATTACAAAGCTCTCTATCTATCCTTGAGTCAGCAGAAAATTATACTGGTATGAAATTTCCCATTACTATTACCTACCCTTTTCTTCCCTTATTGCCTTTTTTCAAGT
This sequence comes from Laticauda laticaudata, assembly GCA_004320025.1. NCBI lineage: Eukaryota > Metazoa > Chordata > Lepidosauria > Squamata > Elapidae > Laticauda > Laticauda laticaudata. Next base: position 2,651 of record BHFT01071817.1, on the reverse strand, counting down.
TACTGCTGGTCACTTGACTTCTATCCAAGATAATGTGTGACAAGGCCTAACAGATTTTTATACACTTTAAAGCAGGGGTTCAAACTCATGTTGTCACATGATATATCAGAGATAGGCATGGCCAAAAGTGATGCATCCAGCCTGTGGGCTGCAAGTTTGACAGTCCTGCCTTAAAGCTAGCCTTGGAAGATACTGAAATAAAGGGAAAACACACTTTTAATATCGATTCAGCTTACAATAGATAAATTTATCTGATTAATGGGCTGTGAAAGAAAACAATTGTCATGGGAATTTGGCAGAAAATAAAAGTTATGCTGCTGCAGAATGTTTGTGCCATCTTGAGTTCCCAAGTGGAGATATTACCTCAGTGGATAATATTGGTCTCAGTAGTCAAAATCAATATATGGCAGTTCTGTTTCTTAGCTCATCCCATTTTGATGTTGTCATATTAATATGGTTACAATAATCAGAAGTGCAGAAAATGGTGTTTAAAAGAAAGAAAGAGTATCCTAGGACTAAGTAACCAGGTTCTAAATGCTGATATTCCATTATTATTATTTTTCTTTGTTTTTTTATATGCTACTTTATCAAATAATTTTATGTTGTGGGCTTCTTAATGCTCTCTGAGCTTGATTGTTTTCTTTCAGATGTTTCATTACCCAACAAAGTAACATCTTCAGTGCTAGAAGGGAGTGTGGTTTGCTCTCTCTTTTTATACAAGTGGCTTGTCCTATCAGTGTTTGTGGGAGTGTTTTTGGTAGTTCCTTGATTAGGCTGTGACTCCTTTCTAGCACTGATGATATTACTTAGTTGGGTAATGAAATATCTGCAAGAAAACAACCAAGCTTAGAGAGCTGTAAGATTCTACACTTCAACCCTAAACTAGATATACTCTTCTCTATTGATAATTTTAGGTTGCTTGGCAGTAACACACTGATGCTATTATATTAGGAAACTATCAGTTTCCTTTTTTGTTAGTCACCAAAATTCAAAACAACAAGGCTATGTACTTCTGTTATTTTTGTTTAAGTTATCAGAGATTTAATTGGTTGGTAACATGGATCATTAGAGGTGGTACTTCAGATGCTCCTTATTTTCCTTTTCCCTTTTTATTATTTTAGGAAATGAATGGTAAGCTCACAACCATTAATGATGTAGCTTAGTTCAGTTTCAGAAGTTGAGAGTTCCTGGAGAGGAATTTTTGCCCAACTCATTTTTAAACAAAGGTGACTCTGAGCAACCAGAAAACTACAATTATCCCTAACTTGGATTAATTACAATAATAATGGTGATTTACTTTTTAATTAAGGAGACCTTCTTGGAATATACTCCTTCAAGTAAAAGGAAGGAGAGAGATTTAATGAGGTCTCTTGCTTTTGACCTGATTAAGTACACACACAACTTTATCTTCTGCTGTTGTTGGCCTCTGAAACTCATAAATACTCCTCGGGGTCCATACACTGACAAGGCCACAGTAGGAGATAGATTTCTTTCCCTTGCTAGGTATTATGATTGACAATGTAATCTGAGAGAATGTAATGATACCATGTCTGCTGTGATATATTATGAATATTCTCTATTGGCTACTGGGCTTTTTGTTAATTGTGATGGAGCAGGAAGGTAGATTTATTGACATGCAAAATGCAGCCATATGACCAGGTTCCCAACTTCACCTTCATGAAGGAGGTGAAAGACCTTTTAGTCTTACTAAGAGTTGAATAAAAAAGTCTTTTCTTTTGAAAGAAGAGGGAATTGGAGATTCCAGGAAAAAATAGTGAAAAGATTTTATTGAAGTAAAGTACTCTTACCATTATATAGAAGAGCCCTGGTGGCTCAGTGATTAGAATGCAGTATTGCAAGCCAATTCTGCTGACTGCCAGCTGCCAGCAGTTCAGCAGTTTGATTCTCGCTGGCTCAGAGTTGACTCAGCCTTCCATCCTTCTGAGATGGGTAAAAAGAGGACCCAGATTGTTGGGGGCAACATGCTGACTCTGTAAATCACTTAGAGAGAGCTGTAAAGCACAATGAAGTATATAAATCTAAATGCTATTGCTGTTGTTATTTACTCAGGTCTACAATTGCATGGATAGTCACAGAAAACAATTTAAAAGTCAAGATATGGGCTATAAGCATGCAGTTGTGCAAACCATAACATATAAAAAGGAACAGGCTTTTGATTACATGATGGTTGTCACTATTTTGATTTTATTGCCTCCCTGAGGATGTTCCAAAGCCTGTTTTGATGTGATATGTTATTATGATTGAAAATTCTGATACTATGTTTTATTTTGTTTTCAAGGTATTTCTGTGGTTGAGGTATTTCTGTGGTTGTGTTTATGTTGTAAGTTTTCCATTTATATTTATCATGAAAAGACTTTCTGAATAAATTAACTTGTAAGTAAACTAATTAATAAATAGGAGTTGGAAAATACTGTTGCTATTGATGCCAATTAATCCCCCTTGATATAGGTCAACCTGTGAATAAAGTATTTTGCCACACTATGCAGCAATGCAACAAATTTGGAAGTGCATTTCTATTAGTGAAGCCTAAAATGGATACTTAAGTTGAGTGTTAAGGCTAGGTCACACTGGCCGAGGGATGCAAAACGTATGCAAAAAGGACACAGCGGACGAGCAAAATTTCGGGGGTG
>BHFT01071816.1:0-19550 GCA_004320025.1 Laticauda laticaudata | reverse complement strand
ACAGAGAGAGATGTTGATGCTGACTACAAATTCAATGTACATCGATGCTCAGGCTACGGCTCAGGCTTCAGATCCCAGGTATACAATGCCAGTCACCTCAAGGAGGGCTGGAACGCACCTCATCGGGAGCTTACCAGTCAGACCCCTGCCCAACGACGACGCAAGATGTGCCCTACTCATTGTGGGGATGACGCCTTCTCCTACAGAAGCTACCTCATGAAACGCCCTTCAGTCTGACCGTGAAGAGAGGATCTTCAACTACAGAACTGTCCGGGCAAAGCCGGGTGGTGGGAGGAACGCCTTTGCATCCCTGGCAACAGGTTCCAGAGTACTTCTCACCAACATGCAGCCACCCGGTGTGAGGAGGTCGTGAAGCTTGCTTGCGTCCTGCACACAATCTCTGCGCACTTGCGCTACAAGCAGATCTTGCAGGAGCTCGTGGCAGTCACAAGGCATGCGGGTATAGGCCGGTGCTGTGAGTGTTCAGGGTCAAAACTGATCGACACTCAGGATGTGCAAGGCCACTTATTACAGAGGCCCTCCCGGGAAGGGAAGAAGCAGCGCAACCTCTCTGAAAACTGTGCAACTCCCCAGCTGGAGCGGTGGAGTGGCAGACAGGATGGTAGAATGCTTAATAGGATGCTTCCTTCAGCTGTCTCATCACACGGATGTCAAGAGATTGGGCCATGTAGTTGGGTGGGGCCTACACCTGACAGGGCGTTTAATAAAGAGTTGTGTTTCGTGTTTTCAAATGTGTGGATCAATGAATAAATTGTTATTGATAAAAAAAGGGCCACGTGTGGAGTGGAGGGTGGAGCATACAGTCCCACTATGCTTGCCTGTTTTCATCCCACAGCTATCTTGCCCATCCAACCACCAGTCTATTATCGGCATTCACAGCTATCCTTGCCCATCCACCGCTATTCTCCCATCCAACAGCAAATCCTTGCCCATCCCCCACCACCCTATTAATCACATTTTGAGGTCAAGCCAATTTTGGAATTCAGCGCATCACCTTGCCCATCCGCACAAGCATGCAAAAGGCTTAACCACTTTTCGTTAAAAGTTTCCACCGAAGACTTTATTAGTAAAGAAATGAACCCGAAGTGCCATTGTGAAGGCAAAGATAACCTTTTTATTAATAACAAACTGTTATCGACATAATATTTAAAAGGCAACAAATGACAAGTAAAGTGTCCAAACAAAAGATAAAGTAACAGTAAGCAACTCAGTTAATTGCTCTGGCCACTGTATCAGTCACTGCTGATGTTGCGAAAATTTGCCAATCAGGTCTCAGCTGTCAAGCGCCAGGGACTGATGGTAGGTGGCTAAGTGTGCTGGAGTGCTGGTCTGAGGTGCCATTGGGTGCCTGGCCCTGAGAGACAACAGGAGCACTAAGTGGTTGTGCAGAAGAAGCCCTCTCAGAGAGCTGGTCAGGCCCGTGAGTTGAGAGGCCTTACATCCGAGGACCTGGTTGTCAGGCACAGACGATGACAGATGTTCTGTTGAGGGGGCTTGGCTGTGGGTGGAGGAGGGAGGAGTGTAGTGGGGCTGTCTGTCTGCAAGCTGAGTGTGAGGTGTTAGGCGGATGGTCAGTGGCATCCTGAATGGCATCAGTGGCATAGGTTGTAGCGTTCGGTGGCATCTGTGGTCGGGTGGCATCTGTGGGCATGGGCGGATGGCCATCTGTGGGCATTAGTGCATCTGATGGCTCTGTGGCAGACGATGTTAACCTGGGGCTTGTGATTCTGTTGTGAAGAGGGCTGACTCTGTTGAGGAAAGTCCTGGTAGCACCTAGCCTTGGTAGGAGAGGGGCTGCTGAAAGCCTTTGGAAGGGCCTGTGACATCGCCTGGGGTGGAGGAGCAGACTGGATGGGGTGGGAAGGCAGTTAGCTGGGCCTGGAGGGTGGTGCAGAAGCGCAGTGATCGCTCTCCTTCATCACCTGGTACTGGGCCTTCGTGGGATGTCCATGAGGGTCTGGGTCACGTAGGTGAGGAAGGGCTTTTGCAGTTTGAGGATGGAATCTCGACAGCTGTACCAACTGAGAGTGGAGATCTGGCTGTTCTTGATTGTGTCCGCTGATCTCCAGAGGAACAGTGTGGCTCTGCTCTCTCCCGGTCTGGCTCTTGAAATGCTGTTCTGTAGTTAGGGTTTGATGCTTGGGGGTTAAGGGGTGGGGTTTGGTCTCGTGTTGTGGCTTTAGCCAGGGCTCTTTCTTGCTCCAACTAGTTGCGGTGCAGGAAGAAGGTCTCCATGTGCCTTCCGCCAGCGGGAGTGCAGCTGTCGGGGGGGTCTCCATTGTGGGGCGCTCCAGATAACCTGCCTGGACACACGCGAGCCTCGACTCTTGCCAGAAGAGGACTGGCTCTCTATGGGCTGCTTGAGAGAGCGGGTTGACAGAGGGGCTGCTCCTTGGCCCTCGCGCCGATCTCAACCCTCCAAGAAGCTGCACTTGCCATGATGTAGGTCTCTCCCGGTCCGTGAGCTTTGACAGCAGCCTGCCCGGATCTTCAGGTGCAGCTTGCCATACCAGGTGTGCATGTTTCCACCACCGCCAGGATGACATGCGAAGTGTAGCCCAGGCTCTCTGCCTCTCTCTCCAAGCCGCCTGCCTCCCGCTTGGGTGTCTCGATATAGCCTGTGGCCCGCTTCCTCCACAGTACTCAATTTCATGTCCTCTGCCAATGGAGTACTGTTTCCCTCTCTTCCCTTCTCCTTCGTTGCCCTTCCTTCCCTCTGGCAGGGCTTCTGGGCCTCATCAGCAGGGCTTTGAGGGCTTTTGGGGCGGTCCACCACAACCAGCAGCACCAGCAGCAGTAGCAGCAGCACCAGCCAGCAGCAGCAGGACAGCAACAGAAGCACCAACCACCACCAAAACCAGCGCAGGAGAAGCACCAGCAGGTACAGCAGAAGCAACCAGGCAAGAAGCACCGCAGGCAGCAGATTCAGCACCAGGGGGTGGGGGTGGTGGTTCTGTCTTCCAGGGTCTGGCAGGATTCAGGCACAGGCTTCCTCTTCTCCCCACTGGTCTACTGATGAAGATGTTTCTGCAGCAGGTCTTTCTCTGAATGCTTGCCACGTGGCGAGCTGGCTTCCTTTTATATCCGGCGGAGCCTTGGAGCGCAATGCATACCTCCCGCATGTGGGCAGTGAAAACTTTGCATGCCGCTAAGGCTTATAGTTGATGCATAGCGAATATCCGCTTAACATCACCTCACTACGTTCTCTTTTCCACACGTATGTTCCTTTCCGTTCTGTTTATAGTGTCAAATTTTGCAACCTTTTGAGAGGCGGATAACAACGGATGGAAAATTTGCTCGTCCGCTGTGTCCTTTTTACATACGTTTTGCATCTGTCAGCCAGTGTGACCTAGCCTTAAGTCTATAATGTGATTTTATTTCAGTTATACTCAGTGGTGGGATTTAAATTTTTTACTACCATTTCTGTGGGCGTGGCTTGGTGGGCATGGCTTGGTGGACATGGCAGGGGAAGGATGCTGTAAAATCTCCATTCCCTCCCCACCCCACTAACCTGCTTTCCAGCTCTGTTCTCCTGTGCAGGGCAACAAAAGGGGGTGGGGTCAGTCAGAGGTGGGATTTGCCAGTTCTCTGAACTACTCAAAATTTCTGCTACCAGTTCTCCAGAACTGGTCCAAACTGGCTGAATACCACCTCTGGTTACACTGCTTTTTTGCCTTGATGTTTTCTCACAATAGCCTAGGGTTTATTATCTCTAAGAGTTGTGCTGATGACCCAAATGTGAATATATAGCTCCCTTGTCCTTCAAGTCCAACACTTGAGATATTGTCTTGAATTGATGTTCTCCAAAGCATGTTTTTTAGAGCACAAGAAGGTCTCATGATGGGAGATAACAAATTCCCTGGGTGATCCTTATTTTTTTCTCTTCCCTGCTGTCTTCCTTCCTTCCTTCCTTCCTTCCTTCCTTCCTTCCTTCCTTCCTTCCTTCCTTCCTTCCCTCCCTCCCTCCTTCCTTCCTTCATCTTCAGTCTGCATGCTGATGTGATGAGCTGGTGGTAGATGGTCAGATAGTTACCATTTTGATTTCCCACGGTGCATAGATGTGGTGGTGCTTTGGGAAATTAAGATGGTAGTTTTATGCAGTTCTCACATCCATACATGAAGCTTGCATAACACATTGTTTCTCAGCTGTAGCAACTTTAAACATGGTTGGCTGGGGAATCCTGGGAGTGGAAGTCCAGATATCTTATAAAGTTAGTAAAATTGAGGAACACTGGTATAATTTGACTGCCTTCTCCAAAAATTCTCCCACAATTCCTTCATTCCTTTTACCTTCTGCAGGTGAAACCTTCTGGTCTAGAGTGGGATTAGTGGACACCAGAAATCTTCCTCGCATAAGTAGAAGTATCTTCCATTTTTCCCAAGCCACTAGCAACCACACTGAGCAAACTACTATCCTAAAATGTTTTGAATTCAAAATGTATATTTTTTAAAGGAAAGAAAAAAAATTTCCAGGAAGATTAGGAGCTGGTTGCTTTACTGCTACCGCTGATTTTTGTGGTCTTTTTTTGGTGGCACTTTCCCAGCTTTGATATTGCTCCTCTTGGCAGTTTTCCTTGGCAAAATGCTTTTTCTTTCCCATTTCACTTCGAATACCCCAAGTACATTTTATTGGATTCCCGTCATTGACTGGCAGGTTGCTGATAACTGCTGTTTACCATCTGGTTAGCAATCCATGGCTGGTGGAACACTCTGAGTCTAGGGAACTTTGTTTTCGTTCTGGCTGTTAAGCATCATTTTTTAATAGAGTCAAGGGGTTTTGTGGGTATTTTTCCTTTTGCTTTTGCAGCTCATTATTTTAAAAAAGAAAGAAATCAAATGTCTTTAGGTAGCACCTTGCCAGTTCTTGTGAAACGTACAGCCTACTTTCTCCTGCAGAGTTTATGTGATGACCCAGGGTATGGCACAAAAGCAACAAAGTCACAAAATAGGTAAAGTCCCTTTAATCCCTCCAACTTGGCCTCCAATGTCCAATTATCATCGGCTGGAGAAAAAAACTCTCCCAAGAACAGTTTTTAAAGAGAAGAAATTCCGTCCAAACTCAAAGGACATATAAATTATAAATAAACACCAACACAAACCACATTGCAGCAATTAACGAAACAAGACAGGATTGAAAACATCAAAAGATAACGAAATACACATACTTGGGATATCACCAGAACTCAAATAAGACTTGACAAGCCAGAATAATTTCACGCTTTGCTTCCAGCAACTTTGCCACATGCAGTTTGCCCTTTTAAACAGTCTTCCCTGCTGCAGCCCATGAAGGGGATCAGGGCCCTTTCCTCATCTGTAAACAATGCAACTAATGTTGCTCCCTTCTCCATTCCTTCCTGCGTGCCCTAGAATTAAGAGGGTGTGGGCCTGGGTCTTCCTCTGAATTCCCAGACGGACTGTACCCTTTCCCAGTTTCCTCCACAGCCAATGGAGCCACACTCCCATTCCCTGTCAGATGTTCCTCCTCTCCCTTGGAATCAGATTCCAATAGGGGCATGACAGTTTATGGAATAATTTGTAATGTTGCTGCATCATTGCTGCAAGGGGATGAAGACATGGTCCATCCTTGTAAAGGGTTGGGTGACATCAAAAGAGCAGAGAAATAGAAAAAGCTTGGGGAAATCAAGAATTTTCAGAAGTAGTTAATAGGTAAGATTGTTTGGAGAGAATGTCCAGGGCAGTACAACTATAAAAATTATCTTGCTCATCACCACCTACTATGTTTCCCCCCCAAATATCACCTTCCCTGAAAATAAGCTCTTGCTTGATTTTTACATGTGTGCCCAATAAAAGCCCTAGCCCCCCCCAAAAAATAAACCCTAGTGAAGCCCCACTCATGTCTGGCTGTATGAGGTGGCATGAGGCACAGTTGTAAAAAACAAGCTAGGGCAGTGTTGTGGCCTCTTGGCCACCAGCTCCTCCAGCAGCTGAATCAGAGAAGGAGGAGGAGAATGTGTGGGAGTCAGGGTCAGCATCAAGGCAACCTGAGAGCTCTGTGGGGGAAGAGGGAATGGAGCTGTCAGAGAGAGAGAGAGAGAGAGAGAGGCAGGCAGGCAGAGGCAGAGCCTGGGCCATCTGTCAGCCCTCAGGTAGAGAGTCAACAGCCCCCAGGTCTGGAGGTGGCTGATAGGAAAGAGGAGGAATAGCTGGGTCTAGTACCTGATGCTCAGAAAGCAGAGGAGAGGAGGGAAGTGGAAATCTATGGGCCGGTACTTGGGACAGAAGAACCAGCACTGCTAGCAAAGCCCCACCCTAGCTCTGGGGATAAAAGGCAGGGGGCAGAGCTGAATAGATGTGGCAGACAACTGTTCATTTTCCTGCCAGATGGACCTGTTAGCCTGCAGTGAGAAGGCTGCCAGCATTCCTAATAAAGGAATCTTTGAGTTAACTTCAGAAGGTTTGTCATGTTTGAGGAGCTGGGTCAGAACAGGCAGAGTTGGTGGTGCAGGTGCTCCTCAGCCCCACACCCGCTTACCTCGTCAAGCCGGTGGAGCCCCTTGAAGCAGAACTTTTTGCCCAGATGGAGAAATGACTGAGACATAAAGCTTTGTGTGCTTGCAAAGGGGACGGTTCGAAACAGAGTGATTAGCTCCATTCTGAACCGTCCCCTTTGCAATCAGACAAAACTTCATCTCTCTCTGGGTGAAAAGTGTTTGGGCAGCTATCATCAGCCACACCCTCTTCATTCCACTGTCTGCTTGCCTACAGCCTCAATTGGGGCCAAGCTCTTGGCATGCCCCAGCCTACCAGGAGGGCAACAAGCCACCATGACGCACTGTGGCTGAGAAGTGTCCCAGCAAAAGCTGGGCCAGCAGGCAGGGCAGGTGGAAGCCAGGGCATGCCAAGAGTTTGGCCTGTTGTAACCAGGGGAAAGCAGACAGTGGGATGGAGAGGGTGGGGCCAGTGCACTACCACTCCTGTTGGCCCCTGGACTCACCATCTCCTTCACTTAAAAAGAATAAGACCTCCCTGAAAATAAGCCAGGATGCTTATTTTTAAGCTCAAAAGAAAATAAGATTGGGTCTTATTTTGGGGAAAACACAGTACATTAAGTTAGAATGGTAGAGGTTCCATCAGATATGAAAACCAGAACTTTCAAATTATTTGCAGAAATGTACAGGGTTGAAACCAAACTCTTAATCTCTCCTGGGATGGCATGTTTTTCCTCTTCCCATTTCTGTACAGCCCTAGATTGTGTTGTCGCTCTCCAATGTGGAGTACAAAACCTTTTATTTGAACCCCATGTCAATTTGCAGTTTCAGTGCCTACTGTTTAATGCATTCCTTCCTCATCCTGCTTCTTGGGTGGCAGTTCCATCTGAATCTTAAACATCTGGTGCTCCAAAAATTCTCCTCCATGCACACAATTCCCTGTTGTATATTGTATTCACCCAATGCATTTGATGCGTTACATTCAATTTTGCAGCTACTAAAATTGTTGGACGAGCAGGCTCAAAAACAGCCAGGGAAGTGATTGAAGCCTGGGAAATGGGCCCTTTCATCAGTCAACAGGAGGGCTGATTTACTACCAGTTTATCAAGCACTTAGGAAGTGAGAGCTTGGCAGCACAAGGAAACAACAGCCAATAACTTAATAGCCAGCCATCAACACATCCCAATCAATGTCTAAAAAGCCATATACAACAGGCTTCATATAAATCTCAACACAGAAAAATCCAAAGCATGCACTCTGCTCGAGAGAAGTTCCCTGAAGATGGGATCCAGCATGAGTCCTGAAGCTTGGAAGACAAAACTTCTGGTCCCAGTGACCAACCCAGATTGGATTCTGCAGAGAATAAGGAAAAAGGGGAATAAGGGAAAGGACCAGAAAAGAGGGGGATATAGAAAGCCAAAAAAATGAAAAGAAACTACATGGCGATGAGACCTAGAGATAATGAATAGATAAATAAGACAGGAGATTCTGCAAGGTAATGTATAGTTAGGTATAAAAACATAGATTGTTAAAAAATGGAATGATTGGAACTGATGTTTCTTTTTCGGATTATTTTTTAAGAATTATTGTTAATTTACATATAGATATAATTGGAATAAATGTGAAGATGGGAAATTGTCATAAGAATATTAATTACATTAAATGAAATTAAGAATATAGTTAAGATGAGCTATGAGGATTGTACAAAAAATAATAATATCAGTTTCTATGACTAGCTGAAAAAACCCAGATTGGATTTTGCAGAGCAGTGGTGGGATTCAAATAATTTAACAATTAGTTCTCTGCCCTAATGATTTCTTCCAACAACTAGTTCACCAAACTGCTCAGAAAGTTAACCCCTGGTTCTCCTGCACTGGTGCAAACTGGCTGAATCCCATCACTGCTGCAGAGTAATCTCTCTATATTTGTATGTGTGTACAAATTCATAACAAATAAATCTATAAAGAAGTTAAACTATGTTGTTAAATGAAAAGCACTCAATGTGAAAAGCCGAGAAAATATTACATTACATCAAATGATGTTGATTTGTTATCCTCAACATCCATTAATCACATTTTATGGCAAGGGAAATAATGAAAATGAATGGTTTCCTTCTTGTGTAGTAATAGCTTCCATTAACAAAAACAGCAAAGATTGCTGAACAATTTGGGCAATAACAGTGTAATAATTTGTAGAATATTTTAATTTAATCTTCCCCGTTGCAGCCTTCTAGCTGCAGAATTTAGCCTAGATAAATCATAATGCTATTAACTTTATAGACAAAATAGGAGGGACCACAGTTTTTTCATATCTGGGTTCCATATTGTTGTACCAAAGGGCAGAGGGGGAATGATCCATAAAGAAACAATCTCTTTAATACAGCACAATCACAGCTCATTCATTAGTCCATGGAAAATAACTGAATTCTTGTTTCTAATTTGCACTCTGCATCTATTTTTTCTTTCTTTTAATGACTCTATAATCCTTCGCATAGGGGTGGAATCCGGGCAACTGAACAGAGCTTGAGCATTTACCAGCCAAATGCCCTCCCTGATGCCCACATGGAATTCACAGCAGACAATTACTCATTGCGCCCAAAGAGAGAAATATCTGTCGCTACCTAGGATCAAACTCAAAGCCTCCTGACTGTGAGGCGAAAGCTCCATCTTTAGGTCATCACACCACTCACACTCTGTATCTAATTATACACAAGTCTAATCCACCAGAAAGTATGCAATGGCTCAGTGTCTAAGACGCTGAGCTTGTTGATCAGAAGGTCGGCAGCTTGGTGGTTCAAATCCCTAGCACTGCATCACGGAGTGAGCTCCCGTTCCTTGTCCCAGCTTCTGTCAACCTAGCAGTTCAAAAGCATGTAAAAAAAATGCAAGTAGAAAAATAGGAACCCCCTTTGGTGGGAAAGGAACAGCGTTCCATGCGCCTTCGGCATTTAGTCATGCCAGCCACATGACCACAGATACATCTTTGGACAGCGTTGGCTTCTCAGCTTTGTAATGGAGATGAACATCACCCCCTAGAGTCGGAAACAACTAGCATGGATGTGCAGGGGGAATCTTTGCCTTTACCTCATCCATCATAGTTATGTGATGGTTGCATTGATTGTCCTCTGGGGGGGGGGATTTACATGATCCCCTTCGGCAACCTTCTGACCAGCCAAGTCAAGGGGGAGACCAGATTCATTCCACAATCATGTTACTGATTTCACAACTGCAGCCATACGATTAACAAATGTGAGAAGAAAAGCCATAAAATGGGGCAAAACTCACGTAAAGCAAATGTCTAACTTAGCAAGATACATTTTGGGGTCAGTTGTGGTCATTTTTTTGTTGTTCAAAGCAAGGGTGCAGATCAGTGGTGGGATTCAAAAAAATTTTACTACTTGTTCTGAGGGTGTGGCTTGGTGGGTGTGGCATGACTTGGTGGGTGTGGCAGGGGAAGGTTACTACAAAATCCCCATTCCCTCCCCACTCCACTAACCTGCTTTCCAGCTCCATTCTCCTGTACAAGGCAACAAAAGGAGACCCAGTCAATCAGCTGGGACTCGGGAGGCAGAGAATAGATGGGGTTGGTGGGGCCAGTCAGAGGTGGGATTTGCCGGTTCTCCGAAGTACCCAAAATTTCTGCTACTGGTTCTCCAGAACTGGTCCGAACCGGCTGAATCTCTGGTGCAGATTGTTTTCAAGCAAGATTAAATTTTGCCTTGGAGAAGTCACACATGAATTCCTTAAGCATTTTGCTCAAAATTAAACATTTGCAGAGTGTTCCAAGTTTCCTTCCCCCTATTCCAAAAGAGAGACATTAAAGTGGTCTCTTCCTAAAGAACACAAAAGAAAAAATACATTGTGATTTAAGAAGAATGGAAAGATATTGGATCTGCTCCATAGAATTCCAGCTGCGTGTAATAACCAAAATTCATTAGATCTGATGCACCAGTGTGTTATTTTTATCCTGACATTAATGACTGGGGTAGGGGACGAATATCATTGAGCACTCTGCAGATTTATATTTAATTAATTTAAAATTTATATTTAATTATTTTTAAATCCTCTTAAAACAGCTGTTTTCTTTTTCCCTTTTCAGTGGGATTCTGGTTTCCAGCCAGTTCAGCAAATGATATGAACTCTATTCCACAATTTTATCATGCAAAAATCCCTTTGGCTTTATGGAAAAGTGAATAACATGAGGTAATGGGCCAGATGTGAATTAATGAATGACAAATAATGTGATTCTCTGGGATTTGCAATTCATCTTTTGAAACCAATGGTATAGAAACAGAGAAAAATTAATCTGTTTTTTTTTTAAAAAAGATGATTTCTAAATGAACTGACTTTGCCAAGGCTTCATATTTCATCGAAAGTTAAGCAGGCAATAAGAAAAGATGGCTTCAAGGAAACAGAACAGAAATGAACTTTTGGATTGCCACAATTTTAAGATGTGTGGACTCCAGTCCCCAGAATTCCCCAGAAGAAAAAGTTGCACACTTTGGAAAACACTGCTGCAATTCTATGAGATCCTGATCTCATTTGCATTTTATAAAAAAGTGGTGGTAAAAAAACTAATGCAGCTGCCCAGCTTGACCGAGACAAACCACATACAGTTAATTCTGGTGATGACCCAGGGTGTGGCACAAAGGCAAAACAGTCAAATAAGCAAGATGAGTTATTTTATTATCTCCAACTTTGCCTCCAATGTCCAAGTTACCTTCAGCTGGAGAAAAACTCTCCCAGGAACAGCCTTTAAGTAGAGGAAATTCAGTCCAAAAACAAAGTGCATACAAACTGTAACTGAAAATCCAAACAAACCACACTGTAGTAATTAACTGGACAGAGCAGGAGAAGGAATTGCAGACTTGAAAGGCCAGCAAAACACACACAGTTGGGAAGATACCAGGAACCCAGATAAGCCTTGATGATACCAGATAATTCACGATTTTCTCCCAACAACTTGCTGTGCGCAACTTCCCTTTCTAAACACTGTGTTCCCAGCTGCAGCTAATGAAGGAAATCAGGGCCCTTTCCTCCCCATAAGCCATACAACTCATGTTGCTCCCTTCTTCGTTCCTCCCTGCGTGTCCTAGAATGAAGAGGGGGTGGGCCTAGATCTTCCTCTAAACTCCCTCTCCCTTGTTCTACCTCTCCCCTGCTCTGCCCAGCCGGACTGTGCCCTTCCCCAGTTTCTTCCACAGCCAATGGAGCCACACTCACACTCCCTGTCAGCTGTTCAGCCCCCCTCCAAATCAGATTCTGACAGGGGCATTTAGTGACTGTTCAAAGTTACAACATCACTTAAAAAAGCAACTTATGGTCCTTTCTTCACACTTAATAACAGTTTCAGCCTCCCTATGATCAAAAATTCAGAAGTTTAGTGACTGACTCATAGTTACGACCGCGGCAGTGTTCTCAGGGGTCAGGAGATCCCCTTTTGTGTCCTTCTGACAAGTAAACTCAACAGGAAGCCAGATTCACTTTAATGACCATATGACTGACTAATCAATGGTGATGTTTCACTTAACAACTGTGGTGAAAAAGATCGTAACATGGGGCAAAACCCGCTTTAAAATGTCTCATTTAGCAACATTAAATTTGGGGCTCAAATGTTGGTTGTAAATAGAGGATTACCTGTATCTTCTGTACAAGCCAAATTGTTTGTTTTTCTGCCTTTGAATAGATTTCTACAGAAATACTCATATTTTCCACACACACACCACGCTGCTCCTTTCAAATATTGACATCTAATGCATGAAAGCTGAAATTGTTTTGACGTTTTGGAAAAGGCATCTGACACAGTAAGACAAGTGGCATAAGAGTGATTAAAGAAGGCAGGCTAAGATGTTTTGATAGCCGAGGAGTTCAAAAAATAAAAACAAGCGAAAACACAAAAGAGTGCTAAAGAAGCTAAGTCATATATACAGTATTTTATTTTAGGAAGGATAGACAATTACGATTCCAGGGAATGGAGTCAATGAGAATTAATGAGAATTAATGAGAGAGAAGGCTAACCATTCAAAGGGTAAAAACAAAGATACCAGGTTTGAAAAAAAGGCGTTAGAAGGTAGAATAATTGAGTTGAAAGGGATCTCAGAGGTTTCTGCTACAATGGTCATGTGTGAAAAAATGGCCATAAGTCCCTTTTTAAAATCCCGTTGTAACTTTGAGCAGTCACCAAATGAACTATTATAAGTGGAAGACTACTTCTATTCTGTTCTGTTCAGTTCTGTTCTAATTCTTCACACCCTAATAGTATTCTTTTCTTTTCTTTCTATTCTTCATTTCATTATTCTGTTCTGTTCTGTTCTATTCTGTTCTGTCCTATCCTATCCTATCCTATTCTATTCTTTTTTTCAATATTCTATTCTATTTTATTCTTTGTTCTGATATTCTATTCCATTCTTTATTTTGATATTCTGTTCTATTCTAATCTATTCTACTCTACTATAATGGAATGAAGACTTAGAATAGAACGGAACGGAACAAAAAAGAGCAGAATAGAATAATAGTGGAATGAAGAATTAGAATTCTGTTCTATTCTATTCTATTCTATTCTATTCTATTCTATTCTATTCTATTCTATTCCAATTCTTCATTCCATTATAGTAGTCTTTTTTGCTCTGTTCTATTGTAATTCTTTCCTTCTTCTGTTCTATTCTGTCCTGCCCTGCCCTGCCCTACTCTTTATTTTTCCTTAGAGTTGGTTTATTGCTCTTTAGGGCTCCTCCTAAAATGTAGATGTGATCGCTAGAGGCAACATCTGCTGGGCATGGTCCCAGTTTCTCCCCCACCCCCATGCAAACAGTGGCTGATTTCAGGGAACAGAAGGAGAAAGAGTTAAAAAAAAACTCTGCCTGAATAGGGCCCTTCCAACTGCCAGGGGTGGAAAGCAGGACTTTCTCTCACTAGAAAGTAGAAGGCTTGCTATCATTTCTCCTGATGACTGCTGCCATCCCCAGTTCAGATTAGCCGTCACCCCCAATTGTCCACCTGCCAAGGCGATCTGAAATGAGTCTGTCTCCCTTTACCGTTTCACCATCCATCCATCTGAATTAGGTTATTTCGTCCCAGTCCGTCCCAGCCAAACAAAGGCTGTCACGCCTGAGAGCTCATTCCTTTCACTGTCCTCTTCTCCCCATTCAATGGTCTAAGTGAGAATGACAGGTTGATCTGCATGGATGGGGATATCTTACTCAGCTGAGTGGAAATGCTCACTCCCATACAGAGGTCCACAAAAGGAAATTGAGGTGAATCTTTAAAGGGAAACGAGAAGAAAAACCTTACTATTTTTTTTATTCCTGGATCCTTTAGCTGTAGGGATTTTCAAACTAATGGCATGTTGGAAAGAAATTCGGTAAAGAGGTCAAAGACTCTTATTTATCCATCCAACCATCAGAGGAGGATTTTTCAGAAACTGAACAGAAGTAGGCTTAACGGTGGGCTGAATCTGTAATACTGCAGAAGATCTACAAAGTAAATCTTTGTAGGATCCAATCTGGGTTGACTTGAAGCCATTCTCAAGGAACTTCTCTGTGTGCTTTGGGCTGTTCTGTATGTGGTATTTAGATGGTGGCTGTTGGGTGTGGCTTTTTCGTTGTTGATTGGGGTGTTGATGGCTGGTTATTATGTTGTTGGCTGTTGTTTCCTTGTGATGTCAAACTCACACCTTCTACGTACTTGATAAGCTGTGGAAAATCAGCATTCCTGTTGATTGATGAGGGGCTCTTTTTCCCAGGATTCAATCACCTCCCTGGCTGTTTTTGTGCCTGCTCATCCAACAATCTTAGCAATCTCAAAATTGAATATGTGCATTGAATGTATTGAGTAAATTCAATCTAAGATGGGGAAATTGTGCACATGGAACAAAATTTTTTGGGCACCAGATGTTTAAAATTCAGCTGGAACTTGTCCAACAATCTTAATAGAGTTCAAAAGCTTGGTGTTGTGGCCCACCAGTTAGAAGGTTGGGGAGGAACATGGGCCAGTCCTGGACTCTGGAGAAGGCTCTGATGAGAGCTATGCATCAGAGGCAAAGATGGGGCTGGGGGTCGTCCAACAGTTATCAGCTGCCTTCAGAGTCAGATATCAGTGGGGCAGAAGAACAGCTGGAGCCTGTTCCCAGAGTGCACATGCACAGAGCTGCCAGGAGAAGGGAACAGTTAAGAAACAAGGATCAACTCTGGACTAAAGGCACGGGTGGATGGTGAATGGCCCCTCCCAGAGAGAATAAAGAGGAGCAAAAGGGGAGTGGTGTTTGCAAGGGACAATTAGTTTGTTTAATTAGTGTGAAGNGAGAAGGGAACAGTTAAGAAACAAGGATCAACTCTGGACTAAAAGCACGGGTGGATGGTGAATGGCCCCTCCCAGAGAGAATAAAGAGGAGCAAAAGAGGAGTGGTGTTTGCAGGGGACAATTAGTTTGTTTAATAGTGTGAAGATTTGTTCGTGACTCTCAGAGACTCCTTGCCAAGCATTTTCTCGTACACTGTTGCACTTGGAAGCTATTGACCTGGCAGCTCTCCAAGCCTGATCAGGTCTGTGGTTGCAATTCACCCTTGAAAGACTGGGACTTTGTTGGATGCGAATGAGAGGATACCAAAAAGCAAGCCAGGAAAAGAAACAAAATAGCTGCCTTGAATTTCAACTGACATTTTTCAACTGTTGGGTTGGAAGCATTACATTTATCAACATCACTAAATCCTGATGATTGAAGATAGCATCAAGATTTGGTTTTGAGATATTAGGCAAAAACTTAGCAAAGAGAGAAGAGACCATATCTTTGGATTGTCATTTCATTTATCTGTTTGGAAGTTGTAGAAGGAGTTGTGATGACTTTCAGGGACACTTCATCAGATGTCTCTCCAGATGTCAGTTCAGAAATGTCCCAGGCACATCTAGAGGGGAGTTGGTCAATGGCTCCAAGCAGCTGTCTGAGAGGGATTTGGTTGAAGCACAGCTGCAGCAAGGCAGCCATGAAGCTTCAGGTGGGGAAAGCACACAGCTGGAGACAAGTCAGTGAGGAGGAAGAGGAACTGCCTTCTTCAGCTGATCCAAAAACACGTAGGGTAGAGAAAAGGCAGGTTCAGAGAAGGTAAGCCAGATTACTCGCAAGGAGGCAGCCTTGGCCTTCTTCATGGGTTACACTGGAAGCTGGTTATTGAGCACAGCAGACAGATGGAGGTGATGCTTGAAATGTGTTCATATCCTAGCTGTATGTTTCCTGGTTGTTGTCATTCTTGCCTTGTTTTGGATTGACTCTGTGCCTTGACTTTGAATGGTGCCTAGTGAACTCTGAACTTTTCCTCACCTCGTGAATCCTCTTGTGTTGTGAATTTAATCTTTCCTAGAGAATTTATCTTGTTTGGGAAACTTTAAAGGGCCCTGTGAGCTTGTCGGCCATTGCTTTGTGGACTAGCACCAGTCTGCTTTTGGATGAACTTAATTGGGACAGTTCTAGGTTTTTGGTGAAAGAAAATGGCTGGGAAAGAATGATAAACTTACTAAACCACTGTTATGTGTGCATAATGTGTTACTCATGAGTAATCAGGCTGACCTTCGCTTCTCTTGCCTTTTCTCTGCCCTGTATGTTTTTGGATCAACTGCAGAAGGCAGTTCCTCTTCCTCATAGCTGACTGGATACAACTGTGTGCTTTTCCCACCTGAAGCCTCAGGGCTGTCCTGCTGTGGGAGGACATTTGGTTGCCTTGTGCTTCAGCCAAATCCCTCTCAGACAGCAACTCGGAGCCATTGACCAACTCCCCTCCTAATATTCCCAGAAGTGTTTTATCCTTCTCCAAGCTGACATCTGAAGAGGTATCTGGGGGAGTCATCACCTCCCCAAAAAGCACGAAGTCAATTCTGAGTCCTGGCAAAAACCTCTTTTATTACATTAATGTGAATTTATTTCATTCAGTCAGCCAATGACTTGGCAAACAGTCTTGCAAAGGTATACTAATGAGCTCAGACCTTTAACAATCCTGGAACGCTGCCCAGTAAATAGTTCCACACTCAGTGTTGAAAAGGAAGGGCTGGGTTATACAGACAAATCTCCACAGGGCTGGAACAAACAAACAAATGAGCAAGTTGTTTCCTGAAAAAGCCCCCTCGCCTTTTCTTCTTTTTTTATCCTGATGGGAGGGGCCATTCATTGTCCACCCATGGCCTTACTCCCACGTTGACCCTGAGTTCTTAATTGTGCCTTCCTTTTGGCAGCTCTGCACATGCACAGGCTGGGAACCGGTTCCAGAAGCTCCCCCACCTCACTGCTGTCCGAGCCCGAAGGCAGCTTATGATTGCCAGCCTCCACCTCTGCCTCTGATGCAGAGCCCTCATCCAAGCCTTTCTCAGCCTCTAGGAATGGCCCAGGTTCCTCCCCTACCTCATCACTACTGTTCAACTCTGCTACCAGCTCCACCAGCCGCTGATGGGCCACAACACACAGGCACCAGGATAAAAACTAGGTGACCATGAATGATAATCCCACCTTAGGCATGAAGCCAACTGAGTGGCCATGAGAAAGTCACTGTCATTCATTTGGTACAGGTCTTGGACCCTAATAAAGATATTATTACTAAATGCTGGATTAAGATTGGTTCTTTTCAGAACACTTACACTGCGATAGTTCATGTTTTGGAAGTTTTACTTATAGGCTGCAGCATTCTTGATGTTTTCTCAACCCATCGCACACATAATCAATCTAGCTTGAGCCAAGTCAATACCTGGGATAATAACATTAAATCGACCGCCTCCAAAAATCTCTCTATAAGGAAGCCCAGACCCTTTCGTGCATTTCTTTCTTATGACCCATTCCTCCCTTAATGGAAGTTGGTCCAACCAAAAAAAAGCACCAATGAACAAAACTAAGACTGTCTTGTCCATTCATCTCCACATTTTGAATTTGTCTACTTGTCAGAGCTTTCATCTTTGATTAATATATGTCCTCTGGCCTATTAATTTATGTTTATGAAAGTATTTTGGATGAAATAGATGAAATGGCTGAGGATGTTAAATGACCTTTTAAAATCAGATTGATACCGAAAACTTTTTTATGCCGCGGGTGTTGATGATTTATTATTAACTTCCAACTTTTTATGCTAAGGGTTGCTACTCTTGTATACCACATCTAAACAATGTTATTGCCTTTTTTTTTTCCTCCTCCAATTTATTTTGTAGAAATTAATGAACTCACCCAGGGAGGCTTAAAACATGTTTGTCCCAGTCCACTGAAAATTAAGTGGAACTGAACCAGAGGTGGTATTCAGCTGGTTCGGACCAGTTCTGGAATTCAGACAACTGGCAAATACCCCTTTTGACTTGCCCTGCCTCCTTTGATTCTCTGCCTCCTGAGTCCCAGATGATTGGCTGGGTCTTCTTTGGTTGCCCTCGTGTCCTCTTGTCTCGACCTTTCCAGGCTGGTGGGATGGGGAGGGAATGGGGATTTTGCAGTAACCTTTCCCTGCCACACCCACCAAGCCACACCATGCCCACCAAGCCATGCCTACAGAACCAGTAGTAAAAATTGTTGAATCCCACCACTACCTGTTCAAATGTCTATTTGGATTTGTTTTAATTAATTCCAGGGATTATACATGTCTTTGGCTCCCAAAATCTGATCAACATGAAAAAGAAAACTGTAGGAGAAGGAGAGGCAGAGCCTGGGGTGGGGTCAAGGTAGTAATCAGCCTAGAGTTATTACATTGACACAAACAATCCAAGTCCAACCTCTCTTGAATTCCCTTATCTAGAGCCAGTTTAGGGCTGACCATTATTAATTGACTAGATTCTTATGAGTAAGCATGTACAATAAAGTCGCTTAACTGAAGCTTAGCATGCAGTTTTGATTCTATGCATGGTGAAAACTTGTCTAGCCTAATCTAAGAGTTTCTTCCTAAAGGAGAATTTCTAAATACATCTCACCCCTAATAGATCTGCTAGGCAGTGGTGGGATTCCAAAAATTGTACTACCAGTTTTGTGGGCTTGGTGGGCATGGCAGGGGAAGGATACTATAAAATCTCCATTCTCTTCCACCCCTGAGGGAAAGTTACTGCAAAATCCCCATTCCCTCCCCACCCTACTAACCTGCTTAAAAGCAGTTTAAAACTTCACTCTGATGTATTTTTCATACATACTTTTCCAAGGACCTCTGAATACTACATCTTGAAGTTAAAAATATAACTTTTTTTTTTTTACAAAAAGCATGCTTATATGAAGGTGAGGCATCTCAGTTGGTATTTTATTTAGGCTGAGAAAAAGCAAAATATATTAAAAATTTTTAATTATGTGCTTCCTTCTTTTAGTTATCTAGTTTTTTTTTAATAGCACAGATATGGTCTTCCCCATATGTTAAATAGAAGGGACAGTCAATTTGCATCTGGATGTTGACCTATTGAAAAAAACATCAGCAATAAGATTCATGATAGAGAGAGGAAACTGGAAATGACAATTTTACTCCTTCAGTTTTGTTATAGATTAGAGATATTGAAGTTGTTAAGAAAATTATGGACTGTGCTGAAATTAGTAAATTGACATTTGAAATCAGAGAACAAGAAGATAAACCATTTTACATGATATGGGATTTGTTTTATCAATGGTTGGATAAAAAGACATGATAATGTAATAGATTAGGAAATCTTGTAATAAAAGTTTAATAGATCAATATAAAATATAATATAGATATATACAACCAATGGATGAAAGTACAATATAAATTTCATAATAAAATCTAGAATATCTTGTATAATGTATAAAATGATGGGATAAATAATGGAACAAATAGTTTAGTCATGAATGATTAATAACTGATAAATATATAAGCATATATTAGTTTGACAATGTGAGAATTTATATAAACTGTGAATAACAACTATGAAAGGATAGCACAAAAGATTTGTAACCAACTGACACACTGTATATAAAATGGAAGATGGGTTTATGTTTTTATGTTTTGTCTGTATGTTTGTCTTAAAAAATTATATATATAATATATATAATTATAGAAAACAAATATATGTATGTATATTAAGCTTTCGCGGGTACTTACATGTGTGCTGTTTAGCTTCCTTCGGGTATTATCCCA
>BHFT01071812.1:0-16561 GCA_004320025.1 Laticauda laticaudata | reverse complement strand
GGAACTTCTGAAGGGAGGAGGGTTCCCTCCTGCAGGACCTTCTGCCTGATTCTGGTCCAGCTCTCCCCACACCTCCCAGGCTGAAGAGCCATGGGGCCTTTTCTGCTCCCCTCCTTGGTCAAAAGAGGTCTCTCCATCCTTCCTGTCTCCGACAAAGCAGCTCCAAAGTGCTCCAGGGACTTTGGTCTCCAGGGGCCTCTTCCTTCACAGGGCCATTTCTGGGGCTGCAGGACAGATCCCTGCCGGTCCTTCCGCTCTCTTCCTTCCTTCCTTTTTTCCTTCTCCTGCAGAGGAAATCCTGGCTTTGAAAAGCTGCCGATGGCTCCGAGGTTCCGGATCTGGGAGGGAAAGAAAAACCAACGCCCAGGATCAGAAACGGGGATTCAGCCCCTGGACCCCCTTCCCCCAACCTGCCCGCAGCCCCAAGCGGCTCCTCCCGCAGGGCCCAGGGCCCCCAGAGCAGAGCCGGGGAGGAGGCAGCTGGAGAGGACACCCCCGCCCCCGAATTCTTCTCCCCTATGGAGACAGGATCGGGCCCTGTGGGAGCTCGGTGCGAATCCTGCCTTTTACTCCTCGACCAACTTCTCTCCTGCTGGGCCTCCGCCAAGCCCACCCTTCCCTCCCCCGCTTCGCATGAAGAGGGCGGGTGGGGAGGATGGGACCCGGGAAAATACCCCTCCCCAGAGGGGGCACATCTCGATGTCCCATCCTCCCCCACTCTCCCGCAGCCTCACCGCTTCCTGCGGCGCTCCAGGGGTTGAGGAGAGTGAATGCGGCGTTCCAGAGAGGCAAAAGCTCAGTGATGTCACTTCTTTTGCCGCCTCCTCTGAGAACACAGGGGTGACGTTCGCCCTCCAGTGGCCCGATGGGGAGGCGCCTGGAGTTCCCTTCCCTTGGAGGAGGGCGCCCCCTGGTGGATTTCGGGCAAAGGGCCAGGATGGTAGAAAGGGCGGGAAAGAGGAGCGCACGGGAGGGGGAGGGCGGGGACGATGGGCATGGATGTAGCGGGAAAGGTCCCTCTTCATGGCTCCCTGTCAAGGACTTCGGAACAGCTGGTGAGACGGAGGAAAAAAAGTGTTTGGGTGGGTGGATCCGAACTCGCCTCCCTCAGGAACCGCCGCCCTGAGGGCTGCGCAGAGATCGGAGGAGGCCTCGGAAGGCTCCGGAGTCCCCTCAGAAACGGTCCGGCGGTGGGAAAACGAGGACTGGGAGCCTCGCTTGGACGCCTCGCTCGTGTCTGGCGGGAGGGAGGCGGGCCCGGAGGCTCCAAGGAGGGAAAGGACGGTTCCTCCTCCTCCTTCCTCCGCGCAGCTGCCCTTCTCGGGCTCTCCCTCCTCTCCTCCTAGCGGAAGGGCAGTGACCCCCGGCCTCTCCTGAGGAGCCCCCGGAAAGGCTCCGGGGGGAAGGAGGCCGGGAGGTTCCGGCGCGGAGGAGGGGAAGGGGGCGAGGAAGCCGAGGGAGGAGGAGGAGATTCCGGGCCTTTCGCCTCAGAGCGACTCGCAGGGCTGCGACTCCCAGGACTGAGCCGCCGCTTCTCTGCGCCCGCCGCCCGAGAGAGGAGGAGCCCTTGAGCCGTCCCGGGGAAACGAGGAGTCCGACCGCTTCCCTGGAAGCCCTTCCAGGCCGGATCCCCTCGGAGGTTTCGCCTCTCCGGCCCCTTTTCCCTCCCCCTCCTAGGTCGTGATCGGACGGTGGGGGATTATGGGGAGGGGGGTCTTAGTCTCCTTCCCAAATTCAGCCCCCTCCCAGAAGGGATCGAGGCTCAAATCCTGCCCGACTTTCACAGCCTCGTAGAAAAACTGAAGTTTCTGAAGATGTAAAAATTCTATTTCTGTACTTTTGGGGGCGTTTGTGGCTTCAGGTCGAAACATGCCTCAGTTTCCCTGTTTCGTTTTCCGCAGCGTTCCTCTTTCCAGGCAACCGACTTCGGGGGCTCCGAATTAGGGCCCCGAAGGTCCCACTCCCACCCAGTCACCGGTGTTGGGCCGCAAGGGGGGAGTCCCAATGCTCCTCATTTCAGTTTAGCCAGCTTCCCAAAATCCCCCCCTCCACGGTCACAAGGAAGGCGATCCCTCTTCATCCCCCTGGGCAAAGAGGAGCAAGGGAAGGAGCGGAGACCGAGGCTTCCTCTTTCCCCATTACGGTGGTTTCAGCCCCCTTTTCCCCCAGGAGCCCTGAGGGCCCCACCCAGCCCTTCCCCTCTCCCAGCTCAGCCCCCTCCTTACCGTGGGTCTCCTTCCCACCTTCGCTTCCGGGGATACGGGCCAGCGCCCCCACCAGCAGCACCAGAGGGAACCCATGGATATCACCCCACAAGCGCCCCCAAAGGGAGGGGAGGAAGGCGCGGAGGCGGAATGAGGGGGTCTGAATTGGGGGGAGGGGGCGTTTTCCTCTAACTTCGGGATTGGGAGAGTCGGAACGACCAATGGAAATTCTCCCTCTGATGCGTCATCGGTCTCCGGGCAGAGTCCCCCTTGACTACCCGATGGAGGAGGGAGTTCGACGCAGAGAGGGAAGCGGAGAAAGTGGGAGGNCCAGTAAGAACTTGGGGGTCTCTTAGGGGGTTGATTGGGGAGTCCTTGGGCGCCTTCATACACACACACACAGACATACAAACACATGGGATCACTGCCCTCCCCACCCCCAAATCTTCTGCCTTTGGTTCCTTTCCTGCAAAGGGGCTGCCGGAGGGCCTGTTGTGTCAGGGGTTTTCTGACCCACCGCAAATACTGGTAGCAGCTCGGTTTTTGATTCAAGGATCGCTGTTCTGGATCTCAATGGGGGGAAAGTAAGATCCCTCCCTCCCAGTGTGTCAATCTATTTTCCAAAGCAGGAGGAGAAAGAAGGCAAGGAAACTGACCAAGGAGAGATTCTCTTCCTGGCCAGGAGAACCACCAACCAATGGAACAGGAGTTGGCTTCAGAAGTTGTGGGAGCTTTCAAGAAGAGCCTCGACTGCAGTCTCCTGCTTTTGGGGGTGGGGTTGGACTAGATGACCTACAGTGCGCCTTCCAGCTCTGTTAATCTGTTAAAGAGATTGTCTGAAATGGTATAGGGTTTCCTGCCTGAGAAGGGGGTTGGAGTAGAAGACCTCAAAGGTCCCTTCCATTTCTGTTATTCTATGCTGTTCTGTTCTTTCGTCCTTCCCTCGCTTTGTTGAACTCACTGGGAGGAAAACCTGGGACAGTTTGGGAAACTAAACGGACATCTAGTTCACCCCTGCATGCACATAGAGGAAAGTCTAGCTGAGAATCGTGAAGAGAGCAAAGAAAGTGGAGGGAGCCACGGGGCCTGCCATGATCCTCTCTTGAGCTGTAGCCCCCCAAGACTGAAAGGACTCGCCCCCCTCCGTACACTTTTACTTTCGCTCTCTGAGTCCAGCTACCTCCTCCTTCAGGTGAAGTCACAATAGACTCTGCCCGCAGACTGCTGACGCTCAAGCAGGGAGTTTTCCCATTGGTGCTTCGGCTCGTTCTGGCCCCACCCAGCTCAAAAGTCTGACCCAATACAAAAACGCATATACAGAGAAAAAGGTGTTCATTTCATGTGTAGATTCTGCTGTGGGAAGAGCTGGTTAACTGCATGACAAGGGGGGAGGAGCCTCCTCAAAAATGCCCCCAAAAGGAGCCTCCGAATCACCAGATGTGGCGAAAATCACCTGAAAATCCTTGGTTCGCCCGGCTCCTTTCCCGGCTGCCTCAAGAGAGAAGGATTTGGGGGGCTGCCCCAGAAGAGAGAGATAGCCAAACTCCCCTCCGACGCCCCAGAAGACAAGAAGCAACGGGTGGAACTCTGCGGAGAAAAGAAGCGACAGAGAACTGGACAGAAACTTCCTGACAATCAGCTGATGGGACTCCTGGCCACCAGAAGTTGTGGGTGCTTCATCACTGGAGACCCTGAAGAAGAGACCGGGCAGCCCCTTGTCTGGAATGCTGGAGTTCTGCCTAGGCAGAGGGCTGGACTAGATGACCTCTCAGACCCCTTCCAGCTCTGTTCTATTCTAACTGCAGGCTGTTTGTGGTTCTGCCCATCAATAAACCTCTTTTCTTAATCAGCCTCCATTTTTTCCCCTTCTTGGACCTGATTTTTCTTCCCCATACTGGTCATGGGGAAACCTCACGAGTGAGCAGAGCTGCAAGAAGTGGAAGGGATTGAGTGTGGGGGCATCGCGCACAGGCTCCTGCCGAAAAGGAATGGGGACACATGAGACCAGATTCGTATTTATATAGTCGAATATAAAGAATTTAACAGTTCACGGATGCTAGAGACAGACAGACAGGAAAAATCTTGAGGTAACAATCTCAAAAACAGCCAATAGAAGGAGTGATAAAAGAGTGGACGGGGAAAATAGGGAAAACGACCCCTTTTCCACGCAACAGCAACCAATCAGGAGCGCGGCTCCCTAAGGCGGGAGCCCGCCCCACTCAGTCAGCAATGAGGGTGTTTGGGACCCCTTTATTGTTGCGATTTGCCTTCATCCAGCCACTTAAATTGTGAGTATGTTTCAGGGTTCTAAAGAATACAAGAACTCAGAAATGACTGGCTTTTGTCCAGTTTAATTGAATTGCAGCTGTTTCATTCTCAATTGTCAATTGACATTTCGCTCCCTCGCTCATCGAAGCCCATCATCGCCCCCCGTCTCACTTTCCCCCCCCCCATGCGCTCACATTTTCCGCCGGCCGCTTTTCTACATCCGTGACCTTGCCAGATCCCCTCTGGATCCGCCAAGCGAAAAGAGGAACTGCCAGAGCGCTTCCCCATTGGGACAATTGGAGGCGAGACGTCTCAACGGGCTGGCCTATCCGGAGAGGAGGCATGATAAGGAAGATGACCTCCATAAGCCTCTGCCTCTGCTAGGAACGCCTTCACCTGCACGCTGCCTCAACCCTGGGGCGCCGCGGGAGTTGGAGAGGGCTGCAGGGGAGTCTGAGCGGGGGAACATCCAGATGCGTGACCCGGTGTAAAGGGGGGGGTGCTCGTCCGCGGGTACCCTTTGCTCCGCTCCAGCCGCCTCGTGACGCATTGGGAAAGGGGGGGGGAGGTGGGTGCTAGGCACGTGCCCGAGCAAGAGAGACGAGAGAAGCCGGGCGCGGGATGAGGACGAAGGAGGAGAGCAGGTTCGGCCCCGCGCGTCCCGAGTCAACGCATCCTGTACTCGGAGGGAAGGTAGAATCGGGGGTTGGGGGATGCGGCCCTGGCCAGACTGCCTCCTTCCGGCTTGGCTCGGGGACCCTGGGCCACTGCGCTGGGAGGACCGCTTTGGGTGAGGGGGCGGGGTCCATGGGGCTGGAATCGGTCGCCCTTTCTGATCCTGGCGTTGTTCGTCCCTCCACTCGCAGATCCGGAACCTCAAAGCTCTCGGAAGCCCTTTGGCAAGACCAGGATTTTCTCCGTGGTGAAGGAACGGAAGCGAGAGGAACCGCAGGGGATCCCGGTCACTGCGGGCTAGCAAAAAGCGGTCCCGCGTGAAGGAAACGTGGGCCTGACTCCTCTGGAGCCGTTTGGAGTTGCTCTGCCGGAGAAAGAAAGGATGGATGACACCCCGCTTTGGCCAGAAGGAGGGGAGCAGAAACGGCTCTGCGGCTCTTCAAGCCTGTTTCAGCTGTAGGGAGATGCTGGAGGCAGAACCAGGCAGTAAGGTCCTGCAGGAGGCGAACGCTCCTCCCTTCGAGAATTCCACCTGGACGTCCATCGGATACCAGGCAGGCTGAGGGTCCCCGAGGAGCTTTGCGAGCGCGACTCCATGACTTGTGCAGAGCCACGGCGATGTGAGCCAGGAAAGCACCAGTAAAGCCCAGATGCGTGGATCTACGTGGTTCTGGAGACATCTCCTGGGCTCTCGCTGCCCCACCTGAGATGGAGGGCTGGGTGCGGGAGGTGGAGCAGGAGAAGTCAAGTTCGCCACGCGGTGGCCCTCCGGCGGAAGCTTCCTCCCTAATACCACGCAGGACCGCAGAGGAGGCAGCAAGGAGCGCTCCAGTGGCAGCAGTGGAGATCTTAGGGAGCTCCAAAAAAATAACAGAGAGGAGTGCTTTGAACATGCTTTCACTTCTTCCCAAACTAACTGTCCACATTCCATACTATGTGGAGCAATTCAACCCGTTTTATTTGAGTCTGCTGCGCAGTGGGAGAGCTGCAATATACTCGCAAGCTGCTTACTGGCGCCAGCTGCCTACAAGAGTTTTGGCAGTTCAAAACCCCACCAGGGCGTGAACGGTTCGACTTCGGATCCTTGCTGAGTTGGGTAAAATTGAGGACCCAACATTGGTATGTTGGGCAATGCTGACTGCTGTAAAACACGACTTAGAAGGATTATAAACTCCTCTAAACGGGTAATGAAATAAATCTCAATCGCTATTGCTTCGCATTGTTCTTTCTGCATATCCATGCCCCACAGATCGGATTTATGGGGGAGCCTTGAGGCTTGATGAATAACAAGGAATCACAACGTTGGCTGTCATGTGATGGTACATTTAATTTTGCTTCTTCCTTCCTTCCTCCCTATTTGAAGTGCTGCACTGTGGAGATCAGTAGATCGGTGAGAGTAAAAAGAAAAAGAACCCAAATATGCACAATCCTCACTCCAGGAGCTATTTTTTACAGGAGGATTCCCTTGGGAAGATCGCAAAGTCAGCGACCCCGATCAGGACGTTAATGGTAGATTCCTCTCGATATCCGCCATAGCTGTCCTTCCCCTGTGACGCTCTCTCCTTCTCGCCTAATGGGAGAGACGGGGTCACCAATACTTTTGGAACCGAGTGTGCGCCACCAAAGCTCATAATTAGTTAATCCCAGGGACCGACTCAACACAGCTTCTGTGGGCATGGGCCTAATTTGTAGGTGTGGCTTGGGTGGTCATGTTGACTGTTCAGGCTGGGCATGGCTTGTGTTGTAAAGAATTGTATAAGGATATATGTAATTATCTAATTATGACAATTTGTTGCTAGTGAAAAAGAGCAACTTTTACCCAATCCAGACAAAGCAGGCAGACAAGATAGGGTTGCTCACAGAATCATTCAGTGAATCTATTTTATCTGCCATACACCTAGCTCAGTCTGTCATATAACATTTGCTGTACCATGAGTGACTGCGACTGAATAGAGAACCTTACAGTCCTAAGGTGAGGCTTCGGCTCGATGTGGCTGGTTTAAAAGACAGATCCCAAGAGGATGGCTGATGTGACGCTAAGCGGTAGGAAAGGCGCAAAAGAAATCGCAAACCTGTTGCCTACTTCGCCTACTCAATGCTGGAAAATCGTCCGCGCGAAGCCAGAAGGGAGCTGTTGGTGCCAAAAATAGAGTAATGTTAGCGAAGCTAAGTTGCTGGGTAAGAAGTGAGTATGGCGAGGGAGGGGATTGTGGGCAAGGCCTGGATTAACTGCTTTGGGGGGAGGGGGTGGCTCTGGGGCTAGATTTCTCTGAAGACCCACCAAAATTTTCCTCGTGGCCCAACTGGTTGGCGACTGCTGCTACAGAGTGTTTCCTCCTATTTTTAGTTTTTCAATGTATGGCGTTTGAAAATTTATTTATTCCTTACAGAGAAACACAAGAATTGAAGCTGCGTGTCTATAATGATGGCATCAAACAGCAGTTGTTAAAACCCTCCAAGCTCAAGTAAGAAAGGAGGCAAAGAAATTCTGTTCTCTCCCTTAAGGAAGAGAAAGTGTAATGCAAGGATAGGGCTATCAATACCTTCGTGCCCTGCTGTGTATGGCCGTGGGATATTTATTTATGTTGCTTCCACAACCTGGAAAAGCAAGAACAAGGCAGGTGTTCAAGTCTTTCTGTCGGCCGGCATTAGCTTCCTACTGAGTTATCTTTTGGACCTTGGCTTCCTTCTCCGACTTGCGAGGTTTACAAGAATTAATCTATTTGTTTGAAAAAGTACCTTCAAGAAGTAGAATGAACATATCAACAGTTGTCAGGAACTAGCGCTAAGAGCACCCCCGCCGTTTAGTGTTTTCGTTTTGACTCACGAGAAATTTATTAACAAGTCTAATGAAAAATGAAAATACATTCGCACATTAACATTTTTAAAAAGCCTTATATTTACAGCTGTACACGTCATTATATGGAGGACATATATTGTTAATAAACGAGGAGAGAGACAGAGCTATAAAATGATCAAAGGGAGTGGGCCCGTGTATTGAGCCTCTAATCAATGGTTACTCTTTGGGCTACAAAAATAATTCACACGACACTAGCTGTTTTACACCTTGATTAAGAAGAAGGAAGAACATTCCCATTTTGGCACAACTGCCTGAGAAATGACTTTTCCCAGGGAGATTTTCTTTTGTTTTCTTCCGCCTCAGCCAAATGAAGTCAATTAATGAGTAGAGCAAGCGATAAGGCATCAATTGATCTCAGAAGTGGGATTAACTTTGCTGAAAAGGCATGGGATTGTTTTGCAGAAATCATGAACTTGATAAAACTGTTCCCCAAATATTTCTTTGTGAAAGCAAATTTTCAGAAGTTGCCCATTTTCCTCACCTAAAATTAGGACTTGCTGCTGATGCCAGACCATTTAACCGAAGGCATATCTTCAGATTTGGGAAGCGAATGGAACAGAAAATACAGAGTTGTAGGTTCCTTGAGTCTTCTCTGGAGAGAGGTTCGCCAACTTCTAGACTTCAGGGACCACCGAAAACTACATCAAATATCAATCCGCGGAACCACTAATATGGAATTTTGACTGGGACAGTGTCCTTGCCTGACATTGGTGGGAAAGTCAGTCCATATTCCAGATGCTGCAAGGGATTGGTCACACGACGGATTGGCCCTTTGTCATCCAGCCCAGGAGGCTGCTCTTTCAAGTTCATGGATCGAGGGCCTGGTGCACTCAGATGGTAAGGAGCAGCTGCTCCGGGATGGACCCACGTCCCTGTGACTATTGCAACTCTGGAATATGAGGACCAACCTTCCCACCATGTCACAAGCCACCCCTGGGAGGATTTCCTCCCCCCCCAAATTGGTTTTATTTTCAGTTCCAGCTTCCGTGGTCTAGTCAAGTAAGCTCTGTGGTTGGCCAAAGGGTAGGGGGCCAGCGAGTACTTTGCGGGGTGACACATTTCTGCGGACACCAAAAAATTTTCTCAGCAGAACCATGCAGTTCGTGTCCAGGCCACTGTTTGGCAACCATGTTCTAGTCCAACCCCATGTTCATGAACAAAAAGCCCATAATAACGATCTTCAGAATCAAATAGCTGTCCAGTTTGCTTCTTCATAAACACCTCCAGTGTTGGAGCACCCACAATTTCCTGGAGGGAAGTCATTCCCTGAATGTATGATTGGTTTTTCCCACTGTCAGGTAAAATTTCTCTTGAGTTGCAAGGTTGTTTCTCTCCTGGAATAGTTTTCCCATCATTGCTTCTTGGAACTCTGCTATCATGTCAACCCTCTTCAGTATAAGAGCCCACTTGTATATCAACTCAGAAAGATAGAGCCATGACGCCTGAAACGATCACCGCAATTCAACCAACGTTCTTTACATGTTTTTAGCTTCCAAGACGAACTAATTAGGTGTTGTTGCTGCTGCTTATCGTCACTCTGCATCCTCTTTCTAGGTTCTGTAAAGATCCTTTTTTACAATTATCAAGGCAAACAGAAAACTGGGTTACAATATATCCAAAGTGTGGTCTTGGACCAAGGCATTATAAAGTTCAATAGCATAACATGCTTCATGGTTATCGTTCGATTCTATGCCTTAAATGGCAGCCTGAGTGATTCCTGTTGAAGGTTTTTTGGCAAGGGCAACTGTAGCATACTGCTTGAGCGTCAGTGTTTAAATGATTGTCTACTAGGACTACTAGCCAGGTATGACGCTATTTTTTTGCACAATTGTATTTTGGTTACGTCTTTCGGCTAAATGTAGAACTTATATTTCTAGCTGTGGTAATTTTTGTTTTGTTAGATGGGGCCCAATTGTTGATTCCTTCATTATATGGCTTGATCTTTATCTTTCTGGAGTGTTTGTATTGTCAATTTGATCTGTCTGCAAATCTGATGGGTTCCCCTTCTATCCTCTTGTCTAAATGAATGATGGAAGATGAAACAGATTTGTGAATCCTCCCTCTCTGATTCTTTTTCCCAAGTGTCCAGGAGGGTCTTGTGTGCTATTGCGAGAGGTGGCCTGTGTATTTCTCTAAGGAGGAATGGTCTCAGCTGATCCAACAAGAAAGCGCTGCATTGGGAAAGTCCATAAGCTTGAAAACACCATAGGAACGTGATTTTCTTCTCTGGTAAGAGTTTTCTAAATCGCTCAATCAAGAAAGATAAGAGTTATAGTATAATCTTTATCAAATACCACTGATCAGAATATCGTCTCCTGGGAGGGAGAAGGAAAGGATCTGGCCTTGGGTTCTAAGTACTTAGGCCTCCATGTCTTCTGAAGAACCGATTCCTGTACCGAAATTTGCTCAAAGAGCCCTTGCAAGCTGATGAGATTTTGGGATGCGCAACAAATAACCATTCTTGCAGGCATCAACTTATCCAGTCTCAGAGAAGAGCGTTTAGAAGGCAATGGACATGCTTCAGGAAGGGATTATCTTCCAAAAACCTCATCACTGGATCGAGGAACAAGGCCAAATGGGGGTCAGAACAGACCAGACTCTGTGGAGTAGCTGCCTCTCAAGGTACAACGGGAAGGCAAGGCGCTTTGTTCAATAATTGTTTCATTTCTGCACGAGTTGCTCTTCCGTCGAAAAGGTTACATCACTACTCCAAGAAAGTCTAAAGTTTTCTCCTAATTCCTGGCTTTGGATATTTCCCCTGCCTTATTCCTCAAATGCTCAAAACTACTCTGCGTCAGAATTTGCAATAAGTATAGATAATTGGAAAGAAAAGAAGATGTTATTTGAAGATATTTTTCAAACCTTTCATGACTTATGAAATATAAAAAGGCATCATAGTCAATAGTCACCACCTTGCGTCTATTCCATTGTAGGCATGGGCAAATATAGCAAACTAATGGGAATTCAGAACAGGAAATGCACTTGACTTTCTACATTGTTTGATCTTGTTTCTCAAACCATGGTTATCATTTTCATTTCCGCTTTTGCTATTGAAGGTCATCAAATGGGCAGGAGAATCAAGATTCCTGTGAACTGCTCCAAAGTGATCATGCTAAAGATGAATGGGAAGTTTGGAATTCGAATGGTAATTTTTGAAAGCCATGAGAAAAACCAATCAGAATTGGAAGCGCAGGAAAAACTCATCTTTCAACTGATGCTCCGTATGCAAAACAAGAATGAAGCTATAAGAAGACACAATGGACCCAAAGATTCACAACCGACTGGCAGTTCACTTCTTTCTCTTGGGAATCAACTTTTTACCATGCTCTGAAAAGTGATTGACACAAAAGAGAAGCCCTTATAAATGTTTGGAATGTGAAAGAATGGTTTTTCGAACAAACTAGGGAACTTACTCTCCATAAAAGGATCCACACAGAGGGGGGGTAACGCCTGTATAAATGATGGCACATGTGGAAAAATCTTTGCTCATGGCAGCGGACTATACTATCCAATGAAAGGATCCCACACAGGGGAGAAATCCATTTAAATGTATGGAGTGTGGAAAGACCTTTGCTCAAAGAGGTAATCTTATTTCCCATAACTGACTCACACAGGGGAGAAGGCCTTTATTAAAATGCATGGAGTTGGTGGAAAGACCTTTGCTTATAGAAGTAATATTATTTCCCATAAGATGATTCACACGGAAGAGAAGCCATTTAAATGCATGGCGAGTTGTGGAGAAGACCTTATGCTCGGAGCAATGTCCTTAAAAGCACAAAAATATTCACTCAGGTGAGAAACCTATATGCATGCGAGTGTGGTAATCTTTGCTCATGCAGCGGACCTTACTCATCCATGAAAGGATCCACACCAGGACAGAAAGCCATATAAATGCACATGGAGTGTGGAAAGACTTTGCTCAAAGAGGTAATCTTATTTCCCCATAAGATGACTCATACAG
Organism: Laticauda laticaudata; assembly: GCA_004320025.1. NCBI lineage: Eukaryota > Metazoa > Chordata > Lepidosauria > Squamata > Elapidae > Laticauda > Laticauda laticaudata. The sequence continues at coordinate 4,593 of BHFT01071812.1, read as the reverse complement.
TGGGAGAAAACCTTTTAAAATGCATGGAGGTGTGGCAAAGACGCTTTGGCTCAGAACAGTGGGCCTTAGAAAGCCACAAGAAATATTCACTATCAGGTGAGAAGACCATAAAAAAATGCATAGGAGTGTGGAAAGATCTGGTTGCTCACGGCAAGCGGACTTAACTAGCCATGAAAGGATCCACACAGGGGAGAAGCCATTTAAATGCATGGAGTGTGGGAAAGACCTTTGCTCAAAGAGGCTAATTTCTTATTTCCCATAAGATGACTCACACAGAAGAAGCCTTTAAATTGCATGGAGTGTGGAAAGACTTTGCTTATAGGAAGGTAATGGTTTTTCCCATAAGATGATCCACACAGGAGAGAAGCCATTTAAATGCATGGAGTGTGGAAAGACCTTTGCTCGGAGGCAGTCGGCCTTAAAAGGCCACAAAAATAATTCACTCAGGTGAAAAACCATATAAATGCATGGAAGGCTCGCGCACACACCACTTTGTCTCATTGGCAGCGGACTTTATAATACAATGAAAAGGAATCCACACAGGGGAAGAAGCCTATTTAAATGCATGGAGTTGTGGAAAACGACCTTTGCCATAGAAGTAACTGTTTATTTCCCATAAGGTGATCCACACAGGAAGAGAAACGCATTTAAATGCATGGAGTGTTGGAAAGACCTTTGCTCGGAGCAGTGGCCTTAGAAAGACATACAAAAAGATCCACACAGAAGTGAAGACCATTTAAAATGCATGGAGTGTGGAAACGAAACCTTGCTCAGGACAAGTGATTTTAAAAAGGCACAAAAATATCCACACAGGAGAGAAACTAACTTAAATGCATGGAGTTGTGGAAAGACCTTTGCATTAAGACGTTGTCTATTTCCTCATCATACCAGAGGATCCACATGGAAGAGAGAGCATTTACATGCATGGAGTGTGGAAAGACCTTGCTCAGAGCAGTGTCCTTAGAAACCACAAAATAATCCACTCAGGAGAGACAACCATATGACATGCGTGAGTGTAGGAAAGCCTTTTGCTCAAAAAGTAATGGACTTATTTCGCGCTGAAAGGTGCCACAACAGGGGAGAAGCCATTTAAATGCAGGAGATGTGGAAAGAACCTTTGGCTCAGAGCAGTGGCCTTAGAAGGCACAAAAATATTCAACGTCAGTGAGAGAACAACGCATATCATGCATGGGTGTGGAAAGACCTTTGCTAGAGCAGTAATCCTTGAAAGCCACAAATGATCCACCCCAAGGAGAAACCATTTAAATGCGATGGATGTGCAAGAGATTTTGGCTCAGAATGGTATCTTATTTCTAAAAAAGGAATCCAGCTGCTCTGGGAGAAGTCTATATAGCAATAGCAATTCCACTTAGATTTATATACCATTCCTGGGTCTTCATTTTAGGCAAACCTAAAGTTGAAGAGACCTGAGTTTAACCATGAGCCAGTCAGGATCGAACTCCTGGCTGTGGGGCAATTTACTTGTCCTGCATTCTTTTTTTTTTTGGTAAAAGTTTTTTAATTTTGACAACAAAATACACTGACAGAATACAAGCATAAAAAACATAGAAAATACCCATCTGTTCTGTTCTTTCTGCAGTGTGTCGGTTGTACATATCACTTTTGGCACAATAGTCTACATCCTGTCTTCTTGCTAATTTACATTAAACTTCATATTGTAAATCAGCTATTAATTATACCTATTATTATTAACATACATTATTAGAACTAAAATTTAAAATTCAAATTTTTTATGAGCAAATTTCAACTTTTAAACATAGCTTAATTTAATATATTCCATTTCAATGACAAACCTTGTCTACCATACATCATTGTAATCATTAGCTATTATCTGGTCTCTATTCCTATTATAATTGTAATTATACTGTATTTAATTTATCTTATCTAGCCATTGATAAAATAAATCCCTTTATTTATAATCATTGTTTATCTTCTTTCCTCTCTAATTCTCCTCAATTTACGTCATTTCTGGCACATTCTTTTATCATATTAACTTCCTCTTACTGTTGGAAATTTTCCCCAATTTTTGCGAAAATATGATTCTAGCTGCTTTTTAAAACATCAAGTATTTCAATTCAGGTAAAAATACCCAATAAAAAATATTTCTGGTGTTAAATCTATAATGTTGTTTGGTCATTTTTTCCAGCTCATGTATGAATTTTAGTCCAGTATCTTTTGAGCTTCCACACCACATCCACCACTTATGATAATATGATCCAGATATCTGACGACACTTCCAGCATTTCTCCTGATTTTATTCTTTTAACATTCTTGCTATTCTTGCTGGGGATAGATGCCACCGTGTAAAAACATACAAATTCTCCTTGTTGCTGTTGAACATCAAATCATTTATAATTTTCAGAACCATAAAGTTTTGCCATTTTTCTTAGTCTAATGCCCAAATATTTTCCAAAAGCAATCATTGTTTTTTCGTTTAATTTGTTCTTCTTCTAATTTAACCTCAATAAATAATCCAGATAATTTTTTAAAATCACCTTCTCATCAGAACCTGCCAAAATTCTAGATCTAATTCAGTGATAATCATAAAAACCTGTTTTCTAACAATCTTTATCATATCTAGAATATATTTGCCACATACAATTAATTGTTATTTCCTGTCCTCCACCGTTCTTGCGCAAATAGATTGAGTTCACCTTTTCAATTCCATATTTCACCATATCTGACTGTTCCATTTGTTATAAAACAATTGGATATGCAATGCTCAATACTAGCAGCAACAGAGTGTTATTTTTCAATGTAATGTGTTTTGTTATTTTTGCCTTCCCATAGTTGATAAATTAAAAGCATCTTGAATATAATAGTCTCCCAAAAAACAGGGGTCGCCAAGCTTTTGGCCTCAGGGACCACACCAAACTCAAAATTTTAATCCAAGGGAGCTATCAACATGCGATTAGATACTGTTGGGCATGACCTACGCGTGAGTACCTGCGTAATCTATGGAATATCTCGCTTGGAGCATAGGTTATGGTCTTGGTGGTACATGCATTGTGGGCATAGGGCTTCAATAGTTGATGATATTCTACAACATATATAAATTTGAATTTTTTGTAAAAAAAGACAAGTTTTAGAACCCAAATCAGGCAAAAGCAGGGCAGGCAGATTGAGTTGCTCACAGAATCATTACAGTGATCTATCTATCTGCCATCGGCTAGACTCAGTTTGTCTCAAGATTTTGCTTGCCGTGAGCTCCCTGCCACTGAATTTGCTTGCAAGCAACCTTCAGTCCTAAGGGGAGGTTCAGCTGTGCTTAGCTAGAAAGCAAGAAATCCAACCTTTCCCTGCTCCTAGCTCATTAAATCTCCTGGCCAGAGCAGAAACAGATGGTTGTTGAAAAAGGAAAAATAGCAATTTAGCAGGCAATTATTTAAAAAAAACAGCAGAGATTCTGTTCATCTTGTGCTCATCTATTCAAACGTTCATCCATAGAAAACATTTTTTCTGGTGTTTGGGACAGAATTTGGGTGCTGTTGAGTTCAGCAAAGGTGGTTAATCAGAAGTACTGATTACCAGATTTCTGTGTAAAACCTTTGGGGGTCGCAGAGGAGGCCTGGCTCCTTTCCAAGGAATGTGGGGCTCGGAGGGCTTGAAATTCCCCCCTGGCCCAGCACCAGCCTCAGCAGTAAGAGCCAGGTCCCTTTCCCTGCAGCTGAAACAGGAGGCAGCAGAGTCGCATCTGCCCCCCAGTATGTGTATCTGGACACAGCCGGTCTCATAAAGTCAGGCCCCAGAAGTCCAGGCAGTCGCTGTGCTTGTGGGGCGTCCAGCCCATCGCCAGTAATACCACGCGCAGGACCTCTTGAGGGCTTCCTTTAACTTCTAACCAACACTCAACACACAGAAGACGAGTTTCTTTCTCCACCCGCAACAGCTGCACCGAGACGCTTGGAGTCTTCCGCTTCCCGCACTGAAGCATTGGGCTCCTCTAAGCGGAACTAAAGGAACTCGGCCAGGATCTACCAGGCAACAAGCCTGGATTTTCAGGGAGTCAGTCCTCAGCCACCCATGGGCTTGAGCGTCCTGCCAGGTGGCTGTGGGAATACATAGAACTGAGAAGCCATCGAGAACAAAATAGGGAATTGATCGGAATAAAGAATTGAATTAGAACAGAACAGAATAGAAATAATATTCTGTGGTTAGGAATCCAGCAGCACAAGCCTGGGTCTTCACCCAGGCAGCATCAGGGACTGTTCAAGCGATGTGCCAGTACCATTTGGAAGCCAATCATTCACGGTCAATAACGATCATGCATCACAATCACTCGTAAGGGGCAAGTAAAAACTGTATGGTCGTATCAATATCCTGGCTGTACCTCGGCTCCAGTCTGTTTTTATTTGGAGTCGTGACAGGGTGGCCCCCTCTACCAAGATGTCTGCTAGAATACCAATAACACACTTAGACAAAAGGATAATGGTATATCCTAGAGGTTATAAAGAACAAATGGCCTGGCTATCGGGGCATGCACCAGTTTATGGAATTTTTTCCCTCAGTCTACACTGCAACATTATTCCGACTTATTCACACAGCAGTGATGCCTCTGATTCGCACTAACAC
>BHFT01071806.1:0-30212 GCA_004320025.1 Laticauda laticaudata | reverse complement strand
TTTACATCCTCTTTGCATCCGTTGGTGCAGTGTGACAGGGGCTTAAGGCATTTGACAAAGTAGACCACAGCTTACTTGGTGATATAGAACAATATGGGATAGAGAGCATCACCACCATCTAGTTGGATTTGTAACTGGTTGACCAACTGCACCCAGTGTGTAGTTCTCATTGGAACTACATTTACTTGGAGGGAAATATGCAATGGACTACCGCAAGGTTCTGTTTTGGGCCCAGTACTCTTCAATATCTTCATAAATGATTTAGATGAGGGGATAGAAGGGGAATTAGCAGATAACACCAAGCTGGAGGGAATAGCCAACAATTTAGAAGATAGATTCAGAAGGATTTTGATATTGGATCCTATCCAACAAATTCAATTCACTGGTGTGAAAAATAAGGTCTTATACATTGGGAAGAAAAATAAAATACTCAGGTATAGAATAGGTATAGGCTCAACAGCACTAACTGCGAGTGAGATCTAGGAATCATAATGGGCAATCATTTGGATTGATGACAGCCTGTCATTATTGCCTTTTATAGGGGAATTCTTGAGAAAGGTATATGCTGGGGAGATTTTAAATGATCCTCCTCCTCGTTCCCTTGTCTTGACATAGTCTTCTCCCCACTGTCCATTCTCATCTCTATTAGTAGCACCAGGTTTCAAAGATGCAATATTCCTTGATCATCCAGTTTGGATTTAAATGAAGTCACTGTTCAATACTATGTGATACAGCTTGGCAGAACTAGCCAAGAATTAATTAGCAGGAAGTGACCTCACATGGCAGATATTGAAGACAGAGGACTCTAGACTCTAGATATAGTTTCTGAGGATCCTGGCCAGTCTTTTGTCTTGATGACTGGGCAGTTGCCACTTCATGGGCAGCTATATCTTTAGTTAATATATTATCTTAATTAATATATATCCTTAAATTAACCTGGTGATGTCAAATTTAATGGATCCTCCTTTATAAATAAAACTGCCAATCTGTTTGGTTTTTCTACATGTGAACTGGAGAGATACCACCAGCTTGTCCCTTTCTTATACACTTATAAAGTATACTAAACCTTGTGCTAAGCTTCTGGCCATCCTTACTCTGAGGTAGTCACAAGGCAAACTATCTAAGCCTGCAATCTTAAATAAACCAGAGTTGCTCCTTGTATCCAAAGGGTTACTTAAAATTGTGGGACTGTTTTTAATTGGACAGAAATTTGATCACGACTTGTTTCAGTAAACTGAGCCTCATAAGGGCAAGCAATGACATGGGAGAGGAGTCGGAGTCGCTACTAGTTGGGTAAGAGAAGTAATAGAAAATGATGTCAAGTGCCCAGCATGTGCTAATTGTTTAATCATCCATGATAAGCAATGGGATCATTAGTAGCACAATCATGTCATTCCGTGGCAGTTCTAGGAAGTTCCTGAAAACACACGGAGTAAACTATTCGTGGAGCATTAAATGATTATTTAGGCTACCACTCAAAAAATTATTAGAATTATCATCAAATTATTGATTAATGGATGAAATAGCTATTCATGGGAGGGGGGCGAGATAAGCCAAGGCCAGAAAAGCTTGTTTTCGATTGCTGAAGATCACTCCCTAAAAACCAGCAGTTTCCAAAGCCAGGGGTCAACTTTAAGACTTGTGGACTTAAAGTTGGCTGAGAAATTCTGGGAATTGAAATCCACAAGTCTTGAAGTAGCCAAGGTGGGAGACTCCTGTCCTAAGCCATAGAAAATCAGGAATGAGATTCACAACAACTGCTTTGTAGACTGTACCTTTAATCTCCACCATGAGCAGCAACAGACACTGCCAGGCATCAGGATACAGAGTGTATTTAGAAACAGACAAAAGCATAACAGATGTAGGAGATATAAAAAAGGGGGGCCCTACGGAGTCTTGAATGCTTCCAACACAAACAGTGGCAAGTATTTGCTAACAATTAAATCCTGCTGCTCCCACCACCCCACAATTAATTTTAGCAGCTTCACTATTTCCACACAAAATGGAGGAGCTGAAATAGTCATCTATTCTACACATACACCCACACCCACACACCCACACACCCACACACAAAGAACAACAACAAAAAAAGAACCCTAGGATGCCAGAATACAGAACTCTGGCAGTACAGTACTCCATTTTTCAAATCGATTATAAATTTATGCACCGCAAACCCCCAACAGGATCCGTAGAATCTCTTAGAAGCACGTACCACCCAGGACAATCCCTCCTCTCTATATGACTTCCACCAAACAAGTCCTATCATTCCAGCCAGCATAGACTCTCTGTTCTGGCAATCATGGTTGTTGTGAATCATTTCCAGCCTACTCTCTAGAAATTCTGTCTTCTGAAATTAAGCCTCAGACTCTGACATCTACAGGATCTGGTCCTCTTGGTGATTCAAAGGCTCTCCATAGAGTTAACTGCAGCCCTAGTTTCTCATATCCATCTCGCCCTTGTCAAAATAAGCTTGCTGCTGCTTCCTAATCATTCTCTTCTCCCATTCTCTTCTTCCAGGTGACCAGCCGCTCCATCTCACAACCTTCAGAATCTCATTTAAAATACACGTGAGATTAGGTTGTTTTCTTTCAGTTCTGTGCCTAAACACCGATCAATTTTCCCTGTAACAAGAATGGAAGGAAATAAATTGTAAATGATCCTTCATGCCTATTGTCTATAATAAGTATTGAATACCTCTCAGAGTATTCACTGAGCCACCACATTGCTAGGAGCTGAGAGATGCATGAGTCAAGTATTCCCTACAAGGCAAGGGCATGCTGTCCCTTTAAGGGCAAGACTGCACTATGCCCTGATTTTGGCCTTGGCTGGATGGGAAATTCTGAGAGTTGAAGTTCATGTTTCCTAGAGTTGCCAAGGTTGAAAAACACCAATCTAAGCAGGAAGAGTGTTACAAAATAATGGCATAATGGACACAAAAAATTGATTTTTATCCTCCAATGCTGGAGCTGTTTTCAGTTGGTTTCATTGTCAGCTTTGGCTTTACAATGCAGAATTAGCTCTTGACATGACTTCTCAGAATTTATATGCAGTATGATATAATTCCAAGGGTGGGATTCAAAAAAGTTTACAACCGGTTCTGTGGCATGGCTCAGGGGTGGTGGTGTGGCTTAGTGGTCATGTGACTGGGTGGACTGGCGTTGGTGGTCATGTTATTCGCTGCGGTGTGACCAACTGCAATATCACCACATCGAGACATGCATCTCCTCGCCTGGCCTCTCATGACTGTAGGGATGCTGCAACAGTCGTAAGTGTGAAAAACAGTCAAATCACTTTTTTCAGTGCATTGTTATTGGAATGGTCCTCCACACAAGCAAAGTACCAGCAGAGAAGGGGGAAAAAAAAACTCCAGAGATTGTTCCTGAGACAGGAAGCCTAGTCCTGCCAAGAATGTAATAAGGTTTAAGGAGAGGCAATTTCTGTAAGAACACCAGAATGTTTCCTTCTGCCTTCCTTACAGGATTGGGCCAAGTATTTCTTCTAACAGCCGCGTTCTCCAAACTGCTTGAATGTAAACAACGTTCTTGCATAGGTTGAACTGTAGAATCCCACCCGGCAAAGGATTCTCTGCCCAGTTCCTGGGTTGTGGCCATTGTGGGCATGGCCTAGTCGGCCTCCTGCACCATTTGGTGGAGAGGGGCGTTTTTGCCCTCCCCTGGTTCCAGAGGCTTTTCTTGAGCTTCCAGCAAGGGCAAATCAGCCTCCCTAGGCTCCGGAGGCTCTCTGGAAGCCGCAAATGGCCCATTTCTGGCCTTCTTGAACTTCTGTGAGGCCTATTTTTTTTGCCCCCCCCAACCTCCACACATGCCCTGCACTTACCTGCATCCAAAACAGGCCACATGGGGACTCCTGGGAGGGGCAGGGTGGGGTGGGTGGGGCCAGCCAGCAGTGGGATTTGGGGGTTCTGTGAACTGCACAGAATCTTCGCTAGGGGCTCTTCTGAACTCCTACAAACCCCCAGCAGCCCACCCCTGTATAATTCTCAATCCGCACATCACCAATAGGGCTCCATAGTTAGACCAAGTTCCTTAGGATATTTTCTCTTGAGATTTGATAGGAATATGGGAAGTTAGGCGTCCATAAATTCTGAAGCCAGGTAAATGGCTGGCTTTGCACTTCATAGGGTCGCTTCATGGAGTCACAGTCCTTCCAAGAAAATTTACTTAGAAAACTCTGAAGAGCAATTTCTTTTCTTTTCAATGAATAACAATATTAGAAATTAAAAGCAAAAGTAATGTCTAGGACCACACTCGTAAAACCTGTCTCCCAACTTGGGTGCAGTGATAAAGTATGGAGTGTTAATCTGCATATCAAAAAGCAGCAGCTCCCTCAAAAAGTAGTCACAGAATGGCACACATTTTAACATGGCAGAAGGGAAAATGGTTAAGCCCATGAGAAAAATTCCAAACACAAGACTTGCTCCTGGCCTTAAAGTGGAGGATTGGGAACCTCCAAAGAGAAGCTTGTTTTGGGGCTCCCTGAAAGGAGGACAAAATAGGGGACAAGGAAGCGGACAGGAGAATACTATAGCCTGAATTAATTCAGTTTTAAATGAGAGAGGGTTGATCGGTTCCTTTCTCATATTTGATGGCATTATCTTCTGTCACATTGAAAATGATAGTTCAAGGACAGACTTTGGAGGCCGTTGTGTCATGCACTCAGTGCTTTGAAAGAGGGTCACTGCAGTTCCAAGACCACGGATACTGGTGTATAATTTTTTGTCTGTGACTATGAGTCAGTGATGACTTCTGGCAGTTCCCAAGATACTGGTAGGTTCTCGCAGTCTAGGGCTGAATGTATTTAGTCCAAAGTCACCCTGTCAGCTTTGAGGTGGGACTAGAACTCATGGTATTCCTGGTTTCTAGCTTGGTGCCTTAGCCACTCCACCAAATCAGCTCTCCTAGCATAGAGTAAAGAGGAGCATAGATTGTGGTCGGACTCAAATTTTTGTACTCCTGGTTCTGTGGACGTGGCTTGGTTGGTGTGGCTTGATGGGTGTAGCAGAGGAAGGATACTGCAAAATCCCCATTCCCTCTCCATCCCACTAACCTGCTTTCCAGCTCCGTTCTCTTGGTCAGGGCAACAAAAGAAGACCCAGCCAATGAGCCGGGACTCGGGAGGCAGAGAATAGATGGGGGCGGGGCCAGTCAGAGGTAGTATTTGCCGGTTCTCCAAATGATTCAAAATGTCAGCTACCGGTTCTCCAGAACTGGTCACAACCGGCTGAATATAACCTCTGGATTATTTGCTTCTAATTTGTTCAGGGTTGATTTAGGAGACTGAAAAAGAAAAGATGGTGCCTAAGCCTCACATGATCCACACGATCAATGGTCCTGTTTCCATGTAAAAAAAAAAGAGGCAGGCCTTGCTCAATCACAAATGCCAAATTGCCTTTTAAAAAAAAATCCTTACCTCTGAATGTGTCTCTGAATATAGTGCAGTCAATCATCACACATTAAATGGAAGTGTACACCAGTAGTATATTTCCACCTAACCCAGTATAATCTGTTTGGGAAATTTTGCATTTTTAAAATCTCATTTGGATGAGAGTGTTCAAAGTTATTGTCATGTTTTCTGATAATGTAGTTAGGATCCTCTTTACCAAAGACATGCCCTCCCCCTCAAGCATTATCATAATTTATTGCTTTGACATGAACCAAGATAAAGCTAAGCCATGTTGCAGCATTGTCAGGGCTGGGTTTATTATTATGATTATAATTATGCTTCGGATAAGAAGATGCTCTTAGAATTATGTATTCAGTTATTGGGATGTTTTATATATGAGAAATCCAACTTCAGAATCATGCAAATCTCATTATACTTTAAAGCATAAAAGCCTTCCACAAGAAATATTAATCAGGCAGACTGAGGTATGTGGGGTATTGGATTTGCATTATTACTTTCTGGCTTATATCATTTCATTTTTCAATGTGTCTATTCCCTATAATTTACCTCTTGACACTTTTAACATTTTCAATCATTTTGGTTTCTTTAAAATAAACATTGATTAATGTCAAGTGTATCGGTACAGCATTATTAACTTTTATGCAATCTTTAAAAAAAACGCTACCACTCTATTTCTTTTGTTTTGTGATGTACATTTATTCAGCAGCTCCTGTCTGGAGAATTAAAAACAGTTCCCCCCATCCCTTTTACTAAATAGAAGCAGTTCATAAGCAGGGAGACTGATCTTCAAAGATATTACGCAGGTGGAAGATTATGCATTTTAATGTACTGCCTGGAATTTAGTCTTGAAATAATTTGAATATTGCTTTAAATAATGGACCCTAAACCTATTAGAGGTAATCCAGTAATATAGAATGTGGTCGGGCCTTTATTATTATGGCTATCATTTCTCTTGATTAAGAAAAGAAGTATCTTGAAGAAGAACAAGAAATATGTCTGTAATTATTCATACAGCTGCTGAAACCATCACAGGGTTGGAAAGAGACATCTTAATCAATCTCTCTTCTCTGTGAAAGAATCAAGTTTGAAATATCTACTAAAGTAACTTTTGCTTCAACATATGCAGTGAAAGGGACCCCACAACATCTTTAAATGATTATTTTTGTTGTCAAAAGTTCTGTTGTGAACTTTTTCCCGCTATTCAGTTTTTCTAAGACCCAGCCACAATTTGCTTTCTGGCATCTTAAATTCATTATTTCTTGTCCTGCATTTCAAAGTGACAATGAAACAGATCTTGGCCTTCTTCGACATGACATCTCTCCAGGGACTGAACAAAAGTAGTCCTTGCTTAATGACTGCCATGTTTCCTTGACAACTGCAGCATTCACTTTATGGCTGCTGCAAAAAAGGTCCTAAAATCGGGTTGGTCACGAGGGTGCCCCAACGTACAACCATCAGGACTTATGACCAAAATTATGGGCCCCATTATATATCAGTGGGATCCTACCTGTTCCACTACTGGTTCAGTGACCACATGCATGTGCACGTCAACCTAATGCACATGCACTTAACGCACACATGCAGCTTTCCACATACCAGCTGAGGCCTGCAGCGCCAATCAGCTGAGAGGATAAAGAAGAGAAAAGCACAGGGGCAGATAGGAAGGCTGATCCTGTGCTTTTCTCTTCTATCTCCTCTCAGCTGATTTTCTCCTCTCAGCTGATATGTCAGAGGCTTTTTTTAAACGACCGGTTCGCAAGAATTTGTCTGAACCAGTAGCATACCAACAGTGCCATTATACTTGTAAGTTGAGGACTACCTTTAATGCCTATCAAAGCTAGGGAGATCAGTTCTCTCCCTTTCCCTTACAGGACATTGTTCCAAATCCCCAGATCTTCCTGTCTCTAAATTTGTCTTACTTTGTTTGAAACCTTCCTCAAGGATAGTGCCCAGGGGTGGGATTCTATCTGGTCGGACCAGTTTTATAAAACCAGTTGTTATGATTCTGCCCAGTTCAGAGAACCAGCAAATTGCACCACTGGCTCATCCCGCCCCATCCACTCACTCTTTACCTGGTATACGCACCATCAAACTTGCCTGCTAAATTGCTATTCCTCCCCCCACCGATCATCAGTTGTTTGGCTGAGCCAGGAGATTTAGATTAGCTAGAAAGCAGGAAATTGTTGGATTTCTTGCTTTTTAGCTCATCTAAAAGTAGAGGTGAACCTTCCTTAGGACTGAAGTTTCTATTTTTCAGTGGAGACTCAGGTAGCAGATTGCAGATAGATAGATCTCCAAGTGAATCTGTGATTTCATGAGCAACTCAATCTGCCTGCTTTGCCTGATTTGGGGCAAAAGTTACTCTTTTTTATATAAAAAAATCCAATATTTATATACATGGTGTGTTGTCAGTTAATGTTGTGAGTTTGCTTGCTAGCAAATTTTATGGGACAGACTCAGGTAGCAGATTGCAGATTGATACATATCTAAATGAATTTGTGATTCTGTGAGCGACTCAATCTGCCTGCCTGCTTTGCCTGATTTTGGGTAAAAGTCGCTCTTTTTTTAATAAAAAAAATCAATATTTACATCAATATTTACAATATTTACATACAAGCCAGGTCTAGCCAGTCACATGACCACCAAGCCACACCCACAAATTAGGCCATGCCCACAGAACCGGTTGTTAAGAAATTCGAATCCCACCCCTGATAGTGCCCCAAAAGTAGATTTTTGAAATGGGAGCTCACCTATCTATGCAGAATAGAGATTTTTGAGATATGTGAATATCACCAAATTCTTTGTTGGCCTTCTTTGCATCCACTTTACACTGCTGAGTTAAATCCGGTTTATATTCACAGTTTTTTCATTCAGTTGTGTTCAGCTATTTTCTGAACCTTCTAAAGATTGTTTTGAATGTCTGTCTTCTAGACTAGCAGTCCCCAACCTTTGCAGCTTAGTGGCCCTGCTGGGGGAGAGAGAAGGGAATTGGCGTTTGCAATGTGACTATCATTATGAGACAACCCAGGAGCAAAACACAGCACACAGAGACGTAGACATTTTACAGTGGTTTATATACAACAGTTATATACAGAAATATACATGGTAGGCAAAATACCTTACAATCAATCAATCTTCTTTTCTAGACGGAGAACTGTGCAATGAATATCAGATACAAGGAGAGAGAACATGCCCTCTAATGGCTGCCTTATATAAACTTATGTGGACTCATTCTTTGTCTTAAAAGGGCAATACCCATGCTATGCTGATTCATCCTCAATTGCACCAGCCTTACATCAGGCTTACAGCAGCTGGCACCTATTAAATCTTATACCTGAACAATTGCACATGCACACACATCCCTTGCAAAAGTGGTGGACCAGCTTGCACATGTACTGCTTGCATGAGTGGTGGCCCGGCGGGTAATTGCACTGGCCCTCTGTTTGCACAAAGACTGCATACACATGTACTGGCCCCCCGCACATGCATGTTGAGGTGTGTTCACACGTGTGCTCCAGCCCACCACGCATGTGGCCCAATTCCAAATAGGTCACAGCCCAGTAGTGGGCTGAAGCCCAGGGGTTGGGGACCCCTGTTCTAGACACTGTTTCTCAACCTCAGCATGCTGGATTGGGAATTCTGGACATTGAAATTCACACATTCATTCTAAGGTTGCTGGGGTTGAGAAACATCATTAGTTCTAAGGCTTTAGCTATCCAGCACTTTTTGTATCACTTGCAACTCTAATAAGTATTCTTTTCAGCTCATCTTCCAAACTGTTAATAAAACTTAGAAGAAGATAGAATTTAGCAACAAAATTAGGGGCACCGTATTTGCTATTTCATTCAACTTCAGTGGAAAACCATTGAAAAAGATTTTTCAGACATTAAACTTTTGTGCCATCAAGATGAGCTTTTACTCAGGGAACTTTCATACCCCCAACTTTCATCCCTTGTGAAGCAATTTGAAACTGACTTAAGGTCTTTGCTTGTGCCAACCTCAAATTTCTGGGAACACTCAGCAAACTTTATAAACTCATCTCCAGATGATTTATAGGAGAGGGTTAAGAACATTATCAATAACTTTCCTGTCTCCTAACTTACTGGAGCAATCAATTAATGGAATGGCTTGCCTTCAGAAGTTGTGCATGCTCCATCACTGGAGGCTGAACAACCATTTGTGTTAAACGGTAGAAGGTCTCCTGCGTGAGCAGGGAGCTGAACTACAAGACCTCTAAGGTCCCTCTATTATTCCATGTTCTATATTCTAACTAAAACCCTCATTCTGAACACAAGAGAAATAACAAATAAATTGCAAGACAGGATGACACAAGTTTCCACCAATGAGAAAATGATCAGACGACAAACTTTGCAAAAACATCATCCTTGCAAATGTAAAAATGGAATTCTTTATGATGTTGTTGGATATATGTATCATGGAAATGACTTAGAACTAAATTTAATCTGTTATCAGAAAGAGAACATGGGTCCTATATCCAAACATCAAACCCTTCACCCATTCTCAGGGATTTCTCAAAGTGATTCAGCCCCAATCATTAGCAAGCTTTGTCAATATTCTACAACACAATTTGTTTGGCCTTTGAGATTTGTTTGTTTGAGACAGAGACAGAGAGAAAGAGAGAGAGAGAGAGAGACGGACAGAGACAGAGAAGAAGGAGGAGGAGGAGGGAAGGAAGGAAGGAGAAGAAAGAAGGAGGGGGAGAAAGGTAGTTTATGTTTATATTTCTATTAGAGTCAGTCTTCATTCACAACTCTTTCATTTGTGGTTCACAGTATCGTCATGAAACTAATATAATAGTAATAGTAAAAATACTCCATTAAATTTATATGCTGCTTACCTCCACGTGACTCTGGGCACTTTACAAATTGCCAAAAAACATTTAAAAACCTGGAGGCAACACAAAGATGCCAGCCAGATAACAAACAGGGATGGGAACCAAGAAAAAAAAGGAAAAGGGGTTTCAACCTTCCTTGCCAGAGGCTTGGGCAAAGAGCCAGGTCTTCAAGGCCTTTTGAAATACCAGTAGAGTGAAGGCCATGTGAATCTGAGGGAGGAAGATTCATTCCAGAAGGCAAGTGTAACCCTCTGTAGATGCTTCTCCCCCTTCTTCTCCTCCTCCTTCCTCTTTTCCTTTTTCCTCCTCCTCCCCTCTCCTCCATTCTGACATCTTCACTGAGCAGCTAGAACACTGATTTTCTTCATTTCATTTTTATTAGCTCAGGGTGGGAGATGCCTTATTGCAGGACTGCTGTTTCGCTCATTCTGAGCCTCAGTAGAAGCAGTGAGACCTAAGTGCAGAAATAGGACCAGCTTGTTGCACAACAGGATTTTTCACCATTGGCAGCTTCCCAGCAAAGGCGAGGGTCTGCAATAAGAAAATAGGGCATGCTGCTATTAAGCTTCTCCTGCTATTTTTCCACCCTGGGACAATGTGAACAGTTTAAAATGGAGGTTCACTTCCCCAAACACTTGATAAGGGGAGCGCAGAACAGGGCCGACATCATGGGTCCTCGCCGAGGTATGAGACTAATTAGCTATCTAAGGATTACAGTTGTTGACACCAGGCTGGCCATGAGCTGCCTTCCTGTCTCCTTGCAAATAATCTCGCTGCTCTTCAGCTGCATTAATTTTATCCCCTGAGCTGGAATTACACGGCCCCCTGGTCAGAAGGAAAAGGCTTCCTAAGGATATGCAACTGAAGGCTCATTAGATAAGTTTCCTTGCAATGGCCTAACTTGGTCGTGGATTTAGAACTCTTTAATTAAGCGTGTTTCCATTAAGCAGGCTGTGATTGTGTTCCCGACTCCATGTTTGATGGCAACAAGGATGAGCTTTTGTTTCTAGAGAGCACTCTTTGAGTTGTGCCATGAAAGATCAGAGACAAAAGGCACTTCCAAACCGTCCCCATTTTCTTTCTGCAATTCTCCAAAGCGGTTTGAGGCCAACCTGTGGGGGTTTTTTGCTGCTGTAAGCTTCAAAACATTGGGGACCATGCTGAGATCATAATAAAGAAATAAGTGTTCCCTCCAGCAGACCTGTACAAAACTGCAAAAATCAACATCCTGCTTCCTGAACTGTTATGGACTCTTCATGCTGAAAAGCAGATTTTTACTGTTGTGTTCGTGAAGAATGAGACAGGAGACCATTGTAACTTCAGCTCTTTTATTTAGTGCAGAAAGTCCGTCTGAACCAGGAGCCGCGGCAGCTCTTTTTATAGAGAGGCTGCTCATGACTAGTGGCCAATGACGGCTACTTGTTTTTCCGCCGCTGAGTTGGCCAATCATAGGTTAGCTATCATTGGCCAATCAGCATCGAGACAGGAACCAGTGAGCTTCTAGTATTTCTTGACCAATAGAATAGACTATTAGAAGATATGTTAATATGGAACAACCCTCCCCTCTTGGTACAGTCCTACCGTACGTAGTAACGTAAGTAGGCGGGGCTTTTAGGATGCCTAGTTGACCTGCCGCAGTTTAGTGGTTGTCATCTTCAACGGGTTCGGACAGGATCACTGTTTCTCATGTCCTTCTCTGTGGAACCTCCTGGAGTGGAGTCAGCCATGCCGCTCCCGCCCGGCCTACTCGGGCTGTTAGAGTCGGCTCAGCTGCTCCCTTCTGGAGCAGCATCTAGGTCTTCTTGTGCCTCCTGTTCCTCTTCGCCGAAGACTTCTGCGGGTAGGTCATTGTTTTTGTCTGAATTTATTTGCAAATGTTGTTTATTGTGTATATTTTGATGTTGTTGGGGTTTCTTGCACTGCCAGAGGGTTTCCCCATCCCCCCTGATTTGTGTTTAAGGGGTCTCCCCCTCTCTGGTTGGTCTATTAATATTTTTGTGTAGTGTTTGTGCTGTTTCTAGTGAGTGTGTGTGTTGGTTTGTGTCTGGTGTGTCAGTGTATGGGCGTTCCAGTGTTTGTGATTGTAACTGATCAATGTGTCTCCTCCAGGTTCTGCCATCATCTGTGTCTAGTCTATAGGACGAGGTCCTGTTATTTGAGTTATTTTCGCCGGTACCCACAGTGGGTGTTTGGTGAGATTTTTTTGCATATACTAAGTTTCCTGGTTCGAATGCGCGGTATCTGCTGGAGGAGTCGGTTGGTCTTTCAGAGGTGATGTTGGGTGTAACCTATCTAATTGTGATCTTAATTTTCTGCCCATTAGTAATTCTGCCGGGCTTTTATCTTGTAGTAGCGCTTGGGTTATGTGTTGTATGGTGAGCATTTTTTCATTTCAAATCTTATGTGGATTCGTGACCAGGGGCCCCTTGGTGTTTCCAAGTCTAGGATAGGTGCTGAAGGGGTGCAAGTCAGGATTTTTGGCATTTCCCACAGGTTTCAACCCATTTCCCAATATCTTTGTCATTCCTGGCCACCATACATAGCTCCTGGCCAGGGATTTCATTCATACAATTGCCTGGGTGGCCTTCATGCAACATGTTGAGTACTTTTTCTTGTAACGGTTCTGGTATTACCACCAGCCCCCCATAATATGCCAACCTTTTAATAATGACAGTTCAGTTTGCCTATTCTTGAAAGATTTAAACTTAACGTCTGTCTTGTTTTCCGGCCACTTGTTTCCTACCAGTTTAAGACTTGTTTGACAAGGTTTTGTCTCTTGCCGTGAATCTCCCAATGTCCGCTGCGGTTGTGGGTAGGTTTGACATGTCTCAATCTGTAGGTGGATGTGGTTGGTGCCGGATCAGTTCCTAGTTCTGGTAGGGAGTACGGCTCAACGCATCGGTGGGAAATGTCTTTGCCGGTCGGTGAATCAGTTTATAGTTGTAGGCTACCAGGGACTCGGACCACCTTGTCATTCTAGGGGACAGTATATTTGGGTGGCTCTGTTCCCAGCTAGTATTCCCAATAGAGGTTTGTGGTCAGTAACAAAGGGTAAAGTCCTACCGTAAAGGTATTCGTGGAACCGTTTGACACCGATATTGAGCTAATGGCTCTCTGTCCAATTGACTGTAGTTACGTTCAGTTTTTGATAGTGTTTTGGAGTAGAAACAAATCGTGCTTCTCTTCCATCAGGATGTGGCTAAGTACGGCTCTGACGCTGAACGGTGATGCCCGGTGGTAGTGTTCTGTTGTATTGCATTAATACCGAGTTGGAAGTGATTAGGTCTTTTACCCTCTGGAACACTGTCTCTTCACGTTCGTCCCCAGGTCCAGGTGGCTGCCTTGTCCAAAAGCCTATGTAGTGGTTCGCTGTCATTGCCTTCTGTGTCAGAAAAATGTTATAAAAATTTATAAGTCCCAAGAATGCTTGCAACTCTACCTTGTTTTTTGGTCTAGGAGCTTCTTTGATTGCCTTAATTTTTTTCTATGTGGGATGGATGCCCTCTTTGTCAATTTGATACCCGAGGAATTCGACTTTGAAGTGGCTAATTGGCACTTTTCTTTTTTTACCTTGAGTCCCGCCAAAGAAGTGGTCTTCTTTGTAAGACCACTCTGAGATGTGCTTCTAGTTGTCTCTCATCACTAGCTGACACTAGCATGTCATCAAAATATGGACTACTCCTTTTATCCCTGTAATAACTGCTCCATTAGGCTTTGGAACACCCCTGCGGCTACGCTGACTCCAAATTGCAGCCTTTGCATTTGAAGGCTCCTCTATGAGTCACGATCGTTTGCGCCTCTGCTGTTTCGGGCGTCAGCTGGTAATTGTTGGTACGCTTGGGCAAGGTCGAGCTTTTCGAAGACCTTGCATCTCCCCAATGAGTTGTAGTAGATGTTGCACTACCGAACAGGATACGCGCTTTTGTTGTAGTGCATGGTTCAGGGTAGCCTTGTAGTCCCCACAGATTCTCACGGACCCATCCAGTTTAACTGGGTCACAATCGGGGTCTCCCATTTGGCGTGGTCAATTGGTTCCAAATACCGTGTGCTATTAGTTTGTTAAGTTCTCATCAATCTTTTGGTTTTAGTGCGAAGGGGACTCACCTCGCCTTCAGCCTAATTGGAGCTATTGTTGGATCTAAATTTAATGAAATAGGGGACCCTCGGTACTTGCCTAATTTTCATCAAAGACGTCCTGGAACTTCCTCATGAGGTTCTCCTTCCCAGTCGAGTCCCAATAGGCTTGGTCGGTTTCGATCTTACGATGGTTAGTGGCAAGATGTTCTTTGAAAGTTATTTGGAAATGTCGAGTCCGACGACTGGTATTCTGTTTCCCTGGTAGTCTTTAGGATTAGCGATTGGTGTTCTAGTTCAGCTCTGCCAATGTGCGGCACTAGTTTTTTAATGGTATCCCATGACACCATGGATAGGTACGATCCGGAATCTACCTCCCATTTTACATTCTTGGCCCTCACTCCAGACTGCCACATGTACTTTTTCGGACATTTGTTGCGTTAGAGTGCCTGATGATGAGTTTTGATGTGTTTCTTCTTTTCTATAGTTCTCATTTAGCTGCTTGCCTTTGCTTTCGCGACTCTCACAGCTCCACGTTTGTCTATCTTAGTCCTTGTGGTGTGTTGTCTCTACGTCATAGGCTGTAGCTCTTGCGGTTTCGGCATACTCTTGCGATGTGACCCTGTCTCTCGCAGTACCGTCACACAGCGTCTAAGAACCGACACTCAGAACAGGGGTGGTCTCCTCCATACCTGGCGCACTGAAACCCCAACTTACGACCTTTCTTCAGCCATCGATCTCATTCAGCCTGGAGTCTGTGGATTTCCTCCTCATTGTTGTCATCGATTCTGGATATCCACTCTCGGCCTAGTCTGTGGTGGTTTTGTGTGCACTCTCTGCCTTCTTTTCCGAGCCCTGGCTCATTTCGTTCGGAGTTTTGGATGAATTTGCATTCATCTGCTGCAATTTGGCCGCTGATTTTTTTAGTTGCTTCTGCCGCAGAGGCTTCAGCAATAAGCCTCAGTAACTGTTATCTTTGACTGGGTTAGCAGCTGGCTTTGTAGGTGAGGTCTCTTAGTCCAAGGACCACACGATCCTCATGGCTTCGTCTATGTTAAGGAATTTGCATGCCCCTCCAATGTCCCTGAGAGCCGCTACGAAGTCTGCGATGCTCTCACCTTCTCTCTGTCCTGTATGTAAAATTCGTGTCTCTAAATAAGGCTGGAGATGGTCGGTGCGTAGTGCCGCTTTTCTAGGTCTGGCCAGGCCATCTGTTTCACATCTTCTGGTTTTGCCAGTGCCTTGGCCATCTTGAACACTGTGGGTTGCACAGTGCATCAGGAACACAGCTCTTTTTCAATTGTCTGAGATTCCTTGCAACGATTCCTTCATTGTTTCCAGGAACATGAGGAATCTATCAATGTAGGATTCCAGTCCTCTGTTGCTGGTTAAATCATACGGGTGGCGTGTTGGTTCCGGCCATTTTGTCTGCTCGGTTCTCCAGCACGTGCTCAACTGGTCTCCTCTCTCAAAATCCCACCTTCGTCGCCAGTGTTGTGTTCGCGAAGAATGAGACTGGAGACCAGCATAACTTCAGCTCTTTTATTTAGTGCAGAAAGTCCATCTAAACCAGGAGCCATGGCAGCTCTTTTTATAGAGAGGCTACTCGTGGCTAATGGCCAATGACGGCTACTTGTTTTTCCCGCCGCTGAGTTGACCAATCATAGGTTTGCTATTATTGGCCAATCAGTGTCAAGACAGGAACCAATGAGCTTCTATTATTTCTTGACCAACAGGAATAGACTATTTGAAGTATGTTAATATGGAACATTTACGACCCTCTTCCTGTGCCCATGTTAAAAAAGCAAAACTTCCACACACTGTGTTGCCACCATCATCAGGTCACATCTAAAAGTGTGCACATGTTGCCCATTAAAATGGATCCTTTCCCTGATTCTGTAACCATAGCATACTGCTGTAGAGGTTGCAACAGGAGACCAAAATTCTAAGCAAGGCTATCGGGACCCAGGAATTCCATTTTAGAACTTACCCAATGCTTGAGAATTTTTGCAGGAATTTACAGCAGGGAATTTTTGCAGGAATTTATCCCAATTTTATCCAAAATTGGGATAAAATAGTCAACTGAAGCACTGCTTGTTCCCTCTTCCCTGCCCCACCCCAAGAAACAGGCCAGCATACTCGAGGCATAGATAGGCATGAGTTCCCAACCGTGCAAAACTAGAACAGATAACCTTTTCTTTAATCAAAATTATCAGTTTTCCCATTTCAGCCAACCCCATCAGCTTTGGCAACCATTCATCCACGGCAGGAATCAAAGTGTCCCTCCATTTTTGCTCTTTTGATGAAAGAAAAGAATATAAGTCCTTTTGTTTCCACATGGAGATTGCTTCTGAACTTTTTGCTTGAAGTGGAAAAGAATGAAACTTTGATTTTGGGTTTTAACAATTAGATTGATAGATCCTTATCAAAATGACTAGTTTTTTGTGATTTTGAAAAAACAAAAAGTTGTGGTTTGATGTTAATGCTTTATTTTACTGCAACAGAGGGAGTCAGAAATCAATACTTCTTTTTCCTTTTCCCAACTCTTCCTCACTTCTCTTTCCCTCCTTTTCCCTCCCACTACTTTCCTATTTACTTTCGTATTTTGTATCTTATTTTATCTTGTCACTCAATAAAATGCTAAATGGTAAACAATAACAACAACAATCCAGAATAGATAGCTTAGTTATAGTTTCAGATACAACTAAAAAAATAACAAAACAAACCCTGACGCTGCTCCTTTCCCCAAAGAAATGAATACTGTGATTATTCAAATCCAGAGCAAATGCTGAACTGGCACACTGGTTCTCTATTGCAGTGGTCCCCAATCATTTTTGTACCAGGGACCAGTTTCATGCAGAAACACTTTTTTAAGGACGGGCAAAATCAATTCTTCCCCAATAGTAAAGGGCTTCTTTACTATTTCTTTACTAAAAACATATTTTTATATATATTTTAATCACGATTATTCATTATTTGCGGCCTGGTACAAAATGAGCCACAGACCGGTACTGATCTGGGGCCCGGTAGTTGGGGACCCCTGCTCTATTTCACTATAAGAAATTGACATAATTTTTTTCCTCCTCAGTCAGTTTCTCCTATTCTCTTGGCAACTTCCAAAGTTTTAAAACCATCTTATTTCCTACCAGCAAATAAGTTAGAAAACCCAGAGTAAAACCTGCAATTGCCCTCAATATCTAAGTGTGTGTGTGTGTGTGTGTATGTTTTCAGCCTTCTGCTATAGTTTAAGACAGAGGTCCCCAAACCTGGCAACTTTAAGACTTGTGAACTTCAACTCCCAGAATTCAGCACAGCTGGCTGAGGAATTCTGGGAGTTAAAGTCCACAAGTCTTAAAGTTGTCAAGTTTGGGGACTCCTGGTCTGCTTTATCAAGCACAGACTCCCCTTCTCTTTATCAAGCACAGACTCGCTTCACAATATAGAGGTTGCAGCCCTCTAAGGCTGGTGGCACCCCTTCTGTACTGTTCCAAGCTAAGGATCTACTGTACTGTCCCAAGTGGGATCTAGTGTATATGCGTCTTGAGGAATCAGCATAAAGACAATTTTGCAGGATCTCCTCTGGAGCTACAGAAGGTGTAATTGACCTTGGTGGAAACTCTTGCCCTGCCTCAGCAAACAGTTTGCAGCTCCTGAGATTCCTCCCAATTCTTTTTTTGAAATTGTGATCCCTAGCCATCATTCATCTCTGCTTGTAAGATGTAACCAGAAGGAAGACTTCACTGTCCCTTCTCATATAGCCATCTCCCGCCTCCATCCCCTTGTTGCAGTGTAAAAGGTAAAGGTAAAGGTTTCCCTCTCACATACATGCTAGTCGTTTCCGGCTCTAGGGAGCGGTGCTTATCTCCGTTGCAAAGCCAAAGAGCCAGCACTGTCCTAAGATGTCTCTGTGGTCATGTGGCTGGCATGACTAAATGCCGAAAGTGCACAGAATGCTTTTTCCTTCCCACCAAAGCTGGTCGCTATTTTTCTACTTGCATTTTTACATGCTTTCAAACTGCTAGGTTGGCAACAGCTGGAACAAGTAATGGGAGTTCACTCTGTTATGCAGTGCTAGGGATTCAAACCGCTGACCAGCCGATCTTTCTGATCAACAAGCTTAACATCTTAGCTACTGAGCTACCGCGTTGTTGCAGTGACTGTATATCAATTCTTTTGATCTACCATTGATCATCCCAGTTTAGCTAGTCCTCAACCACAGTTGAGCTCAAAATTTCTGCTTCTAAGCAAGACAGTTAAGTGAGTTTAAGAACTTTCT
Source organism: Laticauda laticaudata (assembly GCA_004320025.1). Lineage (NCBI taxonomy): Eukaryota > Metazoa > Chordata > Lepidosauria > Squamata > Elapidae > Laticauda > Laticauda laticaudata. The sequence continues at coordinate 11,583 of BHFT01071806.1, read as the reverse complement.
TGCCACCATTAAGTGATTCACTGCAGTTGGTAAGTGAATCTGGCTTGTTTCCCTTATTAACTTTGCATATCCTCTGTGTAGGTCACATGACCCCAAGACACAGCAACTGTCAGAAATACAAGCCAGTTGCCAAGCTGCTGAATATTGATCACGTGACCATGGAAAGGCTGCAATGGTCATAAGTGTGAAAAACCAGCCATCAGCCCCCTTTTTCAATGCTAGTTAAGTTTGGCCTGGCAAATATGCATTATTGTTATCTTTCTAGTGATTGAAAAAATAGTGAAAATATAGAAAAGTGTTTAGCTCAGAATTTTTAAGGTTTAGGGCTGCTCTTCTGTGAATCACGTATAGTGTTCTCAAAAGTGTTTATTTTCCATGAAGACATTTTGTTTCACATGGAAGAAGCTTCTTCAGCTGTGATGGATGAGAAGTGAATCATCTTCAATGGAAAAAAAAAAAAGTCCAGTTGCCTTTTGAAAAAAGCACTTTTGGAACAACCATGGATAATCGAAAATCTACATAGACAAATATAGTGCTCTTAATAGCTCAAGAAAAAAGATCTATCCCTGGAAATCTGGGAAAGTTAATGTCGCCCACCAATAAAGAGAGAAGAACGAAGGGTTGGGGATTAAATAAAGCAGTGGTCCCCAACCTTCTTTGTACCAGGGACCAGTTTCACACAGAACACTTTTTCAAGGACTGGCAAAATCAATTCTTCCCCAACAGTAAAGGGCTTCTTTACTATTTCTTTACCAAAAACATATTTTTATATATATATTAATCATGATTGTTCATTCTTTGCGGCCCCGTACAAAATGAGCCACGGACCGGTACCGGTCCGGGGCCCGGTAGTTGGGGACCCCTGAAATAAAGGATAAAAATAAAGGAAAATCTGTTCAATGAAAATTGCCCAAACCCAGTTATGAGCCGTGCTGAATTCCTTCGGCTTCTTCTCAGAGGATTATTGCGGAGTTTTAAAATGTCATTTTTCTTTTAATTTTTTTCAGACAGAACTAAGGGTGATTTTTGAGAACTGCTTGCCCATAACTGTATATGTATATTTTCATAACACCTCTGTATAATGTTCTGATTTATTTGTCTGGAGATCTTTACTTCAGTGCTGTGGCTTTTTTTTTTTAAAAGCAACTTTGAAATTTATATAGCCATTTGTTTAAGCTGTCAAAACATTTTTAATTATAATTACTGCACATCATGCCTCTGGGTGTAAAGCTGTCAGATAAATCTGAATCTTTGCATAAACACATGGAGTTCGTATATGTGTTATAGTGCTCCACAGTTGCTTGTGGGCTATTCAGTGAATTCCCATTAAAGACACACAGACACATACCCGTCGCTGATATAGGATCACACCGGTATACAGGATGGCTGATTAGTTGTCAGGCTGCTCCAGATAATGTCCTTGACTGCCGAAATGGACAGAAGTAACCACTGCAAAGCATTAAGCTGCTGGATGTCAGAATAGAGCATATTTCTGTTGAATGTCAGTCATGGAGAAATGGCCCGACAGTTGGATAAGCTCCTTCTCTCCCACCCAATGGAACATTGCATTTAGAATATTGGCCAAGTGTGATTAGACACACAAGGAATTTATCTTGGTGCAAGTGCTCTCAGTGTACATAAAAGAAAAGATACATTCATCAAGAATTATAAGGTACAACACTTAATAATAGTCATAGGGTACAATAAGCAATCACATCATAGTAGGAAACAGTCAATATAAATCAATATAAAGCGACAAAGTTACAGTCATACAGTCACAAGTGGGAGGGGATGGGTGATAAGGAGTGATGAGAAGATTAATAGTAATAGTAGTGCAGACTTTGTAAATAGTTGGACAGTGTTGAGGGAATTATTTGTTTTGTAGAGTGATGGCGTTCGGGAAAAAACTGTCCTTGTGTCTAGTTGCTCTGGTGTGCAGTGCTCTATGGTGTTGGCACAGAAGCAAGTCAGAACGAGCAATTATACTTGGTTCACTATGACAGACAATAGGAACCACATACACACCGGCTTTATTATGGAAGTCAATATTTCAGTGTGAAATATTTTCTTCCAATCCACCTGCAATAGTGTGCCTTATCCATGGGCATCCTATACCATTTATCAGCCTTAAGACGAATGGCAAAAAACATCACGAGGGTATGGTATGACTGCTGATTACACACATTTTTAGTAACAGTAACAGAATTGGAAGGGACTTTGGAGGACATCTAGTCCTACCCCCTACTCCCACAGGAGACCTATTTCCAGTCTCTTCTTAAAAGCCCCTATGGTGCCCCTATGGTGGGGCACCCACCATTCCGAAGGCAATTTGTTCCACTGGTTAATTGTTTTTCACTGTTAGGAATTAGTTCCAGGTTGCTTATATCTTTGGTTAGCTTCTGTCCATCGTTTCTTATCCTGCCTACAGGTACTTTGGTAAATAAATCATCCCCCTCTTTCTTGGGACAGCCCTTCAAGCAACGATGGGATTCAGCTAGGTTGCACCACTTTGGGAGAACCGGTTATTAACTTTCTGAGCAGTTTGGCGAATGGGTTGTTGAAAGAAATCATTAGGACGGAGAAAATTATTGTTAAATTATTTGAATCCCACCATTGCTTTCAAGTATTGGAAGACTATTTTCATGTCACCTCTGGTACTTTTCACTAGGTCAGGGACAGTATACCTAGTTGCTGCAATCGTTCTTCATGTTTTAGCTTCCAGGCCCCTAATAATTTTTGTTGTTCTTCTCTGGATGCTTTAATAAACAGTCCAGAGAAGACTCCTTTTCACCCCTTTAATAAATCCAAATACCTTTGCCTCCCAGAAGAACTTTCCTGGCTGGTAGAATTCCTGTTTTCCTTCATTGTAGAAGATGCCACCAGACTTGAAATTTTAGACCTAAACAGAGGTCAACAATGTTTAGGCAACCAAGAACTACACCACCTCCAGTCCGATCTAAGTATAGTACATAAAATTATCTTCTGCAATGTCCTACCTGTCAATGAATACTTCAGCCTCAATCACAGCAATATAAGAACATAAAATAGATACAAACTCACAGTTAATCGCACCAGATTTGATTGCAGAAAATGGGACTTCAGCAATAGAGTGATCAATGTCTGGAATACCCTTCCTGACTCTGTGGTTTCTTCCCCAAACCCCAAAAACTTTAATCTTAGACTGTCTACTATTGACCTCACCCCTTTCCTAAGAAGTCTGTAGGGGGCATGCATAAGCGCACCAATGTGCCTACTGTCCTTGTCCTATTGGGTTTTTTATATTCGTCTCCATTTCATGTATACATAACCATGCTTATACTTATATCTGTTGTCTAATACTTGCTTGACAAATAAAATAAATAAAATAAAAATAAATAATGATAGGCAGTTCCCAGTTAGGAGCAGAAGGCAGATCATTTTTTTCCTCTTGTCTGGATATCTTCTCTTCTGCCAAAACCTCCATCCACTCCTCCTGCCTCTGTGCCGTCAGCTTGGAACAGCAGAGAATTTCCCATCTGTATTAGAAGCCTTTCTTTGAATTTGCGATGCATTTATCACTTCCTCAGTCCTCAAACATCACTATTTTCTTATTCCCATTTATTTATTACAAGCAGAATAATTTCATTTTAATCATGCTTTACATTTCTGGCTTATTTTTTATTCGTCTTGCCTCAGTCCTTTTACCTCTGATGATGCCATTTTGCATTTGTCTCGGCGCCGTAATTGCAGCCATGTGCTAAACACTTTTAATGCTACAATTTTCTTAGCTTGATTTTCTGCCTCAGGTGCTCACAGTGAATGAACTTTACTGCCATCTGGAGATGTAGCTGTGTTTGTCATTCTGCCTTTGAATTCACAGAGATCCCATTTCAGAGCTCTGCTTAGGAAACAAACAGGCATTTTATTGTTATTTGCTTTAACGCAACACACATCTGCAGAGCAATGGGACACCTCTGGCAATTAAAACTAATATACCTTAAAATGGGCTCGGAAAGAGAGTCAAAGACATTGAGAGAAAAGTGCGGGTAATTCTGACTGGTTTCAAGGCAGTTGATATACCTGAGCTCCTATGAAGAGGGATAAACCGTTTGTAGAACAGCAGGAAGGCAGGCGGGTGAGGTATTCCCAAAGCAGCCTTCTAGCTCTCAAGGGGGAATTGTGCTTTAACGAAAGGATTTCATTTCCATAGCTGTGGAATTTCCAAGCCCAGCCACCTCCAAGCTGGTGCCCCCCTTCCAGAAACATTGGACCAAATTTTCATCATCCCCAGTGCAAAATATTCTGAAAAGCAGGACTCATAACATAAGTGGAAAACAACAACTGGAACTGCATAATACTAATATGTACTGAAGATGAAAAAAAAAATTAGAATAAAGAGCCTATACAGGTAGACTTACAACCAGCATTTCTGTTGTTAAGTGAGACATTTGTTTAGTGAGTTTTGCCCCATTTTACGACCTTACTTGGCACAGTTGTTAGGTCACTCGCTGCAGTTGTTAAGTTAGGAATGCTGTTGTTAAGTGAATCTGTCTTCCCTCTGGACTTTGCTTGTCAGAAGGGCACAAAAGCTGATCACATGATCCTAGGACTGTAATGACCCGGAGTGTAACACAAACATAACAAAATCCAAAACATGAAGAAATGTCCTTTGATGCATCCAACTTGGCCCCATTGTTCAATAATACTCAGTTGGAGATAAAATGTACTCAAAAATAGTCTTCAAAAGAAAGCAACACAAGTCTGAACTTAATGAGCAGATCGAGGTGAAATAAAAAACTAAAACAAACTACAATGAAAGAATTTCCACAACAGACCAGGATAAGTAATTACTAACTTCAAAGAGATAACAAGGCACAGTCTGTTGCCATCCAAGATAACTTCAGCCCAAAATAGCACATGCTTTGCTTCTGGCAACTGTCACCAATGAGGGGGATCATGGCCACTTCCTCTCCCATAAGCCAAGTTGTTGCCTCCTCCGTTCCTCCCTGCATGTCCTAAGATGCAGAGGTGATGGTCCTGGGTCCTCCTCTGACTGCTCAGCTGGCCTCTGCCCTTCCCCAGCCTCCTCCACAACCTCCGGAGCCACACCTCCATTCCCTGTTGGCTGTTCCTCCTCTCCCTCACAGTACGACTCTACCAAAGGCATGACAAGGACACTACAAGATCATAAATATGAATTGGTTGCCAAGTGTCTGAATTTTGATCATGTGACCATGGGGACTCCACAATGGTCTTAAGTGTGAAAAGCAGTCAAAAGTCACTTTTTTCAATGCCATTGTAACTTCAAACAGTCACTAAACAAATTGTAAGTTAAGGACTACCTGTAAATGAAAACTCTGCAAATGCATCTCCCTCTAACTCAGAGGTGTCAAACTCACATCACCATGGTAGCATCATGTGATGTATTGGGACTTCCCCCTCCCTTTGCTAAACTGGGCCTGGGTGTGGCCAGCATGTGACACATCCAGCCTGTGGGCTGGGAGTTTGACAGCCCTACTCTAACTCAACCTCATGGTTTCAGTATGGCTACTTATGTCTAAGTACACCATATCACAGTAGCCACCATAGCAGCAGGTCTGGAGTGGGACTTGTTCAGGAGTTGGATTCCAACCCTGTGACTTTGGATTCATGAGCTGGATTCTAGTCCTATGACCTGAGTGTTTACTTTGCCCTATGTCTCCTTTCCTGTCACATAGATATACACCCCTTCCATTTCATGGCTCAAATTTTATCAGCTAATAGGCAGAGTGCACAGTCCTTGCCATCAGGGATTTAACATGTTTAACCATTAATTTCTGGTTATTACATGTTCAAGGGTTATCAAGTTTGAGCCTTTAATTAGGCAACAAAGATACAAACAGCAATTTCCTTCACAAAGGGAATCCAGTGGGAACTATATGAAGAGCCAACTGCAGCTCTACAGTAATTGTGCAATGGTTTAGGATGTATGTTTGTAGCAGAGATGTGAAAGATTAGCATCATTTATCAGGCTAAAAAAACCCCAGTGCTATTATTTCCCTCACTCTATAATACTTCATGAAATTATTATGAAAATCACAAGACTGAGGCCAAAGTTTTGATAGTTTACTCAATTATGTAGATCTGGTCAATAGACCCTTTACTGCCAACCACCATAATAACAGAAGTGTGATGAAGCTCAAATATTCTCCATCATTCTTAATCCTTGAACAAACTTGGGAGGAGATTTTTGTTCATCTCTGGTTATCAAGATAAAACAATTGATTGAATGAAGTAATTCTCAAGAGCAAGAAGCCCAAAATTATCATCTTATCTCATATCTCCCAGAATTCAAGGTTGGGATTCAAATTTTTTAACAACCGGTTATGTGGGCATGGCTTAGTTGGTGGGCGTGGCTTGGTGGTCATGTGTCTGGGTGGACGTGGCTTGGTGATCATGTTATTGGCTGGGCGTGGCCAACTCAATATCACTCACATTGAGGCACATATCTCCTCACCTGGCCTCTCATGACTGTGGGGATGCTGGAACAGTCGTAAGTGTGAAAAATGGTCATAAGTCACTTTTTTCAGTGCCACTGTAACTTTGGCCACTCCACACAAGCAAAGTCCCAGCAAAGGAGGAAAACAAAACTTCAGAGAAGTTCCAGAGACAGGAAGTCTAATCCTTCCAAGAATGTAATAAGGATTAATGGAGAGGCAGTTTCTGTAAGCAACACCAGAATGTTTCCTTCCTGCCTTCCTTACAGGATTAGGCCAGTAATTTCTTCTAACAACCGGTTCTCCGAACTGCTTAGAATGTTAACAACTGAATAGGTGCAAACTGGTAGAATTCCACCCCTGCCAGAATTGGTGCATGAATGTAATAAGGCAGAGGAGACAGTGCCATGGTTGGTCCTGCGTGGGGGTTGGGAAAAAAGTCAGGATAAGGCTATAATTCAAATCAAACAACACACAAAAATCAATTCCTCATTAAAAGATTCCCTTGAGTTTTTCCCACCTGAATTACAGAGCATTGTCCTAAGAGCTGACCTCCTATGCTCAATCCAATTTTCCACCACTGCTGGAAAAAATAATTAGGTTCATGGAGAGCAACATGCAACTCACAGCAAATTGCCCAGGATTTTTTCAAGAGTAGCAGTAGGATCTCCAATTTTTGTCAAAAGTATTTGCTTTGACCTAGTTTGGTTCATGTGGTCTTTGTGAAATAGGTATGCTCCAGAGGAGATGATGAATCATCACAAATTGCCCCCCTGTCTCAAAATGATCTGTAGATGCCTGCCAAAGGTATATGTGGTCTAGTACTTGCTTGGAAAGAATTCCAAGTCAGCTGCCAAGGTTTTGGAATATCTGCTTTTGATAACTTCTCTATTTTTTTCAGGGAACTTTTAAAGCAGCCTGCTTAATTTAATACAATAATTTAATAAAGGTTAGTTTTCCGCTTGAAGTCAAACAGTGCCCTCTCCTTTTTCTTCTCCTTTCCTTTCCTTTCTCGTTTCCTCCAAACATGTATGTTAAGCACTGTATTAATGCATAAAGTTCCAAATAGAATTGAAGGGAGGTCCTTGGTGCTCTCTGAACTTGGTTGGGTTTTTTTTTTTTGCAGATATTTCATTTCCCAGACTGTCATCATCAGAGGGGTTTGCTTCCAATTCAAGGGCTTGCCTTGTTAGTAATGTTGTGGGAATGGTCTTGGATATTCTTTGGTTGGACTGTTTATTATTGGCTTGGGGTACAGTTTACTTCTTGATTGTTGGTCTGATGTTGGTCTTGGTGTAAATCTATGCTCATCTGAGTGTTGTTTGAGTTCTGAAAGCTTCTTCTTGTTGATGTTTAGGTATTGAGAGAGAGGCATTTATAGAGGTTAGAGCTGTACACTTCTTACTGCAATCTCACTTAGCATTATTAATGCTGGTGAAGGGTTAACGTAAGAATGAAGCATTGCTAACAAGTTGTTCGCTGGGTTTGAGAATAGGGAGAGGGCTTCCCTCGAAGGTTTTCAAAAAAACAAGTAGCGTGTCCAAAATTAGCAGCAATGAAAGCTTGCACTTATGAACAAGTATACAGGAAATTAATATTTCATTTCTCCACAGATGGAAATTTCATTTCTGCACCAATAGTGAATGGATCTAAAAGAAACATAGCTCTTCTTACTACTTCTTGTATGCAGTGGTATATATTGGTGTGCACCTTGCACTTCCATTTTAACACAACAGGTACAGCACTCTATTCATTACATTCGAATTCTGCTGCTGCCCTTTTCATCCAGTGTAAAGTAAGGATTCTCCCAAATGGCTTTTCTGCCTTCCAATTCTTCTGATTTCAGTGTTAAATGTGTCCAAGATGAATCCAGGTTCTTTTGGCCATGGCTGTATTTTTAATTCCTGTTCTTGCAGTTCTTCTTCGCATGCAGCAGCCAAGGTGAAGTGAGCAGGGGGGAAATTGGACAGAATGACTTAGCCAAAATCTGGCTGGGTTTATCTCAAACAAGCCTGAAAACAGGCCTTTTCTTCCAAGGTTATTTGACCAGGTTTTTGGGGGGGGTGGGGTGGGGGGAGAGGAGAGAGAGAGAGAGAGAGAAACTTGTCTTTTGCTGTTGTACTTGCAGAGTAAGTACTTATTTTCAGCCGTAGATAATCTGCCCTGCAGAGAGCCAGTTTGCTATTTTTGTTTATTATTCATGGTTTATCAGTTCTGGATGGGCTCAATTGCCTTGAAATGGGAGCTTCCAACCAGATTCAAGAGGTGCTATCAAGATTTTGTCCTTTCATCCTGGTGCTCACCCCATGCCAGGACAGGACTTTTATTGAGTTCCCCACTGAGACTAATCCTGTTGCTTCTAAGTTGACTGCACTGAACAAGAGAATTTCAGGAGAGAATGGTTCGTTTTTCCCCTCCCTTCAGGTAAGGCAACTCAGGAAACCTAGTTGTCAAAAGTAAATTTGATTGTAGGGGCTGTGGATTGCCTTGCTGAGATTGTTATTATCTATGAGTCCTCTCAATTTCTGGCAGGTTGAAAAATATCTGTAATATTTTACTGGTGATTTTACTGCCTGATGATACAGAAAGGTGAGAAGAGTGAGAAGGACCCCGCAAATTTGAAAAGAAGGCTACAAAAAAGCAACATAGATGGTAAGGACCTTGGCAATGAAGTCTTACAAAGAGCAGTTGAAATATTTGAAGACAAGAAGAGAAGACTAGGGAGAGAGAAAAAGTAGCCTTTCAACACCTGAAGGGGAGTCACAAGAAAAAGTACATGGATGTATTTTCTCTAGTGTCAAGAGTAGGACAAGACCAATGGATGGAAGCTTTGCAGAGAGACATGTACACACAAAATAAGGAAGAATTTCTTGACCATAAGAATTATCAAGCAGTGAAATTGCCTGCGTCTGAGATCATTGGTGCCCTGCTTTCAAACACAGGTTGGACAATCCCTTTTCTGCAATGGTCTGAAAATTCCTGCCCTGGGCAGGAGATTGAATTGGAAGACCTCCACTTGCATTCTCAACCACAAACTTTGTTAATTTTACTGTTACCTTCCAATTTAATACAGGATTATTCCCTAATGATAATTGAATAGCGATAGAGCATGGATTTTTTAGTAAGCCTCTGTTGGAAGAAATATCTGTCTGGGTTCATGTTGAGGTAATTCCCCATTAGGAGAACGAGCGCATACAGGGAGATATAGTGAGAGAAGTGAAGAATAACACACACACAGCACGCAGATACACTGTACAGTAAATGTAGGTTTTTACTTCCAATAAACGCTTAAGCACAGTCCAAGATAAGCAGTCCAAATCATTCACAGGTAAAGCAATCAGTGTTCAGTTCAGGGATAGTCCAAATATCAAAGTCCAGTATCAAAAAACAGTTCAGTAACAGACTTACATCAACGATCAGTAATAGTCATTAGGAAGAATGGCAACTCTTTCCAACAGAAGAAACAGAGACTCACAGGCTTTTTCTGAGACTAAACAACCTGGGTTTCTGGCTCCATCTTATAGCCGTTTGAGAAACCACACCCAATTACAGTTTTAGTATTCTCTTAAAGACATAGTATTAAAATGTCTATCCTAGTTTATATATTTCCAACCCAAATAACTATTAGGTGACTTACATTCCTAACAGTTCAGTTCCAAGTGGGGAAGAAAGACACTGGAAACATGGTGACTGCTTGGAAAGATGGTTTATTGATGAACAGGATGGGTTCCTGGGCAGAAAAGGGAAGAGATGTTGAGAGTGCCTGGGTTTTATGCCCTCTGTTGGGGTTTGAATTTGAGCTTGTGTTCTGATTGGTTGCCCGACTCCCATGGGGCCATTAAGGGGTAACTTTGTAGGTTGTCTTTTGAGTCCCAGGCTTGGTTGAGCCTTGCTGAGTGATGATAGGGCTTTGGGATTCCTATTATGGGTTTGCCTGAAGAGGTAGGTCTTTGTTATGTAGACTAGACTGGCCCAGGCCTTAATGGCCCATTAGTAAGATTGAGGGGGGCTGAGTTTCTGCCTCTCTTGAGTTTCTACTTCTCTTTTTGGGGAAATAATCTGCCTTTTTAATATATACTAAAATATTTCATTTCTCTAGGAGAGGGGTGGGTTTTAACTTTCAACACCTCTTTGCCAAAGTACTTCCCCAAAAGATCCATTTTTTAAAACGTTAGCATTCTGAAACCAAGATGCAAGAATAAGTGGTTATAGTTAGAGAATAATGTTTCTAATTAGTTTTCTCTGTCCCTTTGCAGGGTGGTAAATCTGAAAACCTAGTGTATCTAAAGCAGGAGTCTCCAACCTTGGTAACTTTAAGACTTGTGGACTTCAACTCCCAGAATTCAATTCCCAGCTTTGCTGGCTGAGGAATTCTGGGAGTTGAAGTCCACAAGTTTTAAGGTTGCTAAGTTTGGAGAGCCCTGATCTAAAGGACACTTGTACATACAGGTAATCCTTGACTTACAACCATTCGTTTAGTGACCGTTCAAAGCTACGACAACACTGAAAAAAATGATGTAGGACCATTTTTCACACTTATGATTGCTGCAGCATTCCCATGGTTGAACCCTTGGCATATGACGTGTACTTTTCCGGGGTCAAGTGATCACCATTTGTGACATTCTGACAAGCAAAGTCAATGGGGAAGCCAGATTCACTTAACAATCCTGTTACTAACTTAACAATTTATTTATTTGATTTGTCAATCACTTACAAGATAGTAGGTATAAGTATAAACATGAGTAAGAATACAGAAAATAGATATGATTAAATGGGGGCAATAGGATAGGGATGGAATGCACAATGGTATACTTATGCATTCCCCTTACAGACCTCTTAGGAATAGGGTGAGGTCAATAGTGGATAGTTTGAGGTTAAAGCAGTGGGGGTTTGAGGATGTAACAACAGAGTCAGGTAGTGCATTCCAGGCATTGACCACTTTGTTGCTGAAGTCGTACTTTTCTGCAATCAAGTTTGGCGCAGTTTCACAGAATTTGTATCTGTTGTTGTGCTCTTGTATTGTTGCGGTTAAAGCTGAAGTAGTCATGTGCAGGTAGGACATTGTTTTCAGATAATTTTGTGCACTATTCTTAAGTCCACGTAGGCGGCGTAGTTCAAAATTGTCCAA
>BHFT01071805.1:0-10343 GCA_004320025.1 Laticauda laticaudata | reverse complement strand
AACATCCGTTTAACATCCCCACTACATACTACCCATGTCCGTTCTTTTCCATTCTTTTCCATTCTGTTTATGCAAATATTCACCACTTTTTGGAGTGGATAACAACGGCTGAAGCCACCCCCAAAATTTTTGCTTATCCGCTGTGTCCTTTATGCATACATTTTTCGTCCGTTGGCCAGTGGGACCGGGCCTTAACTCTCAGTTATCTGAGCCTGGTAATGGCCTGGGCCAATAACCAGTGTTGAGGTAATTCTCCATTAAGAGAATGAGCGCATACATGGAGACGTACTGAGAGTAGTGAAGAATAATACACACACAGCACACAGATACACTGTACAGTAAATGTAAGTTTTTACTTTCAATAAATGTTTAAGCACAGTCCAAAATAAGCAGTCCAAGTCATTCACAGGTAAGGCAGTCAATGTTCAGGGATAATCCAAATATCAAAGTCCAGTATCAAAAAATAGTTCAGTAACAGACTTACATCAACAATCAGTAACAGTCATTAGGAGGAACCGCAAAATTCTCCAACAGAAGGAAATAGAGACTCACTCACTTCTGAGACTAAACAACCCAGGTTTCTGGCTCCATCTTATGGTCGTATGAGAAACCACACCAGTTACAGTTTTAGGATTCTCTTAAAGATACAGTATTAAAATATCTATCCTGGTTTATATATTTCCAACCCAAATAACTGTTCAATGACTTAGATTCCTAACACCACCTATATAGGAATCAGTATAGCAATTATTCATAACAATTTTAGGACTGTGAATTCTTTGTGCCATGTGTTCTCCTCTAGCGTCGCCCAAGCAGATGGCCTGCAATGAAATTTCGGAGAGGATCTGGACACCCCTCCTATTCTGAAGTGGAACCAGTTGGTGAGAAGGAAGGCTTCATTGTATCAGAGCAATGCTAGGATTATTCTGTGACAAATCACCAGTACTGGCCTACTGGTGTGAGAAGTTTATTTTGCTTCACATTTTTTATAAAAGAAACTTGAAGCTGCTGTAACCTGAGAAAGATAGCTGGGATTTCTGGAGCAACCACAAAGTGGGGGAGACACTAAATGATGACCCTGTACAGAGTGTTTTGTTTCAGAGCCATCTGGCATACAATATTTCACAAACATGTCTCTGAAATACTGATAATCTGAAAATAAAAAACACATTTGCCATGTTTTTTTTAATTTCAAGAAAAGATATACATACAATAATCCAGAAAATGTGCCAACAGCTTTAATTCAGAAGAGCCCTTCCCCATAGTATTTGATGTAGCAAAGTAGATTTGTTTTTAACTTACAAATTTACTTACACATCTAACTTACAGTAGATTTGTTTTAACTTACTTTTCATGCCTCAAGGCAATCCCATAATTGATTAATCTGCTGATGATATCAACCTTATGTAACTAACATAGGTTAGTCATTATTTGCATTTCCATGAATACTATCACTTTGATTTTCTAATACATAGCTATAAAATATAATCAGATAGAGAAAAGGTGCTTCTTGTATTCTGTAGGCCTATACTTTTAAAGTGTAATTTAAATTAATCACAACTATAATTCTATCGTTGACAAAGCACGAGAGATTTGGAAGCTTTAGAAAAACAGAAAAGAAGAAGCAAGAATGTTTTTTCACTGTGGTGAAATTAGGCTGTCCAAGTGGAACATATAGTGAAATTGTACTAATATTCAATTTAAATATTCACAGGGGGGGAAATTGGGGTGCATGGGTATGTATCACTTAGTTAGAAATAAATCGCATTGAGTTCACTGAGACTTATTGCTGAATAATTACACATGGCATTCAGGGAAGGAGGTTTTAAAAAAAAATTTAGATGATGGCTACTACTTGTAAAAGGAAGTGGGGCTTCAATCACATAACTGCAGCTATTCTCTTAAATTTTGAGAATATTCTTGCAGATGAATCTGACACAGAGGATTGGACTTCCAACTTTGGGTCATTATTTATACTCTAGAAAGGTGGTCTAAAATAGAAGAGGTAGATATTTGACTGATATTGGAAAAATAATGGCCTTGGAACACAGGAAAAAAAAACAAGTATACCCACATATTTTCACAGTACTCCAAGAGCAGTATTTTTGCACAGTGCCCTTCTTCCCTAGAAAAGCATGAAACATATTTCAGTCCTTAGAAATTCATGTAGAGATTGTTTAATGCACATGGTAGCTGCATATTTCACTAACACAAGGCAGGTTCTTGTGGATGTTGAGGGTGCATTGTTTTTGTCATCCTGACCCTGGAAATAAATTACATTGCTGCATGTTTCCACTGAGTTGTAAAATAGTCATTATTAAAATAAATATCTTGCATAAGAGAAAGTGGTTCATTTAATTACAGTGCTCTAATTTTGACTGTCTTTCAGAGCCATATTTTCATTAACAATAAAATAAAACCTTCCCCACTCTTAGTGGTGAAAAATATTTTTTACAAAGTCCCAATGAAATAATTCTTCAGATGGAAAATAAAAATGTACCCTAAGACCTTAAAAATTATTAAGATTTTTTTAAAATATTTTGCACAGATAAAATTCATCATTTGTATTTTTACACACATGGTAACAGTACTTAGTTCATAGTAGGATATTATCTGCAGCTTCAGGTTTCAAATTATTCAATCACTTACTCAAACAGTATCTTTATAATGTGATCGTTTACATTTCATATCAATACATCTATGGTTCTTGTTTTTTAAAAAAACAACAGACTATAACACCATGATTTTTACTTGTTATTTCATTCAGTAAAAAATACGATTCTGTATTTTCTTGTACTCATTCTTTATTCTGTTTAACTGGTTTACTATGTATTAGAATGTGCAAAACCCACCATTTGGGGAATGGAACAGTCAGAATAGCACATCCAAAACAACATAATAAGTGGCTTTTGTTTCAAGGCAGAGCCACCCTCAGAATACCACAAACCACTTCTGGTTCAGGTTAATTTTCAGAAACTCCGAGAGACCATCCCTGGAACAAGGGTTTGGCACATCACAGTTCATCAAGAGCACTGATTTGTGGCTGCTAAAAATCCAGGGAGTTGTAGTCCAGTACACCTTGAGGGCACCTAATTGGAGCAAGGTGATCAAAAATATATTTATAAATTTTATAAAAAAGAATTTATAAATATTATTATTGTAAGTGTTATTATAGAGAGCCAGTTTGGAATAGCGGTTAAGACATTGGTCTAGTAACCAGAACACTGTGAGTTCTAGTCCCAGTTTAAGCATGAAAGCTGACTGTGTGACTTTGATTCAGTCATTGATCTCAGCCTAATCCACCTCACAGGGTTGTTTTTGTGGAGAAAATAGGAGGTAGGATTATTAGGTATGTTCACTGCATATTTAAAAATTGAATAATAAAAATTTAGAAATAAACCAAACTGGCTTTGTTGTGAAAATGTTAAAGCTCATTTCATTACTTTCACCTCTGTAAATAAATTTTTCCCTTTCCTGATCACAAAATCTTATATGAGGAGACTTCTTGTTCACTTCTGTGAGAAAGACTCCAGGCAAATAATTGTATTATATTGTCTAAGTATGTCCTTCAAGAAAGGAGAAAGTTTCTTCAAGTTTAGGATCAGTATTGCTCAACGTGATGCCCTCCAGCTCTTTTGGGACTACAACTTCATTATTTTAGCTTTGAGTGTGTCATCGTTCACAGATTAAAAGCATGTGCATTTAAGTCAGCATTGGCTAATGTAGATCTTCAAAACACTTGGCTGGAACTACTATCATCTTTCACCATTGGCCATGCTGGTTAATGTAAGTGGAAGTTATTTAGCAACACTGGCATCTTTCATATAAATGGAGATAGGCTTTATAAAGTTCCCATTGGGTCTCATATAATATAGTGGTAAGTATTGTGGGTATTCTGACAACATGACTGATAATATCAATTTTCTTATATTATTCCACTTCACTGCTATGATGCAGCAAAATATGCATTTTGGCATCTTTCCATGAATGCTCATTCAGTGTGATTTCAGGGGTAAGTCAAGATAGTGGCAATGATGGTAAGATTAAGTAGGATTAAAGTTCCACCCATTTTTATTTGAAATAGCAGAACCTCAATTTTATTATCACTATCACTATTTAAACTTTTTTAAAATCACATCCTGTGGATGCTCCTGAATAGGTAGGCACATTTATTCTGAAAACAAATGAAAGACTGAAGAGCTACTTACTTTTTATAATCTAATTTAATAGCAAACACCACAAAGGAAGAACTAAACAAATGAGCATTTCTCTCTGTATTTGTCTGTATGTGTGTATATCTCTCTCTTTCTCTTCATTCCATGCATTTTTGCAATTTTGATTGATTGAGTCATGGTTTTGCAGTGGTCATCAAGCCTGCAACTCTGCACAGTTCACTGGAGAAGAAGAAGGAGAAGAAGAAGAAGAAGAAGCAAAATGAATAGGTTGAAGCATCACTGTAGCTTCACAGAATTTTGACAAAAACTCTGACTCAAAGGGACAAAAAAATGGGTGGGGTGAAAATAAAGTTTATCTCTCTGTGGCAGAAGGAAATGTGATTAGATAAGTGTGTGCCTATTCAATATCCTGTTCAAATGATATTTGTTGGTAGGCAGCTTCAAAGGCCCTGTTTTCTTCCCAATGTTTTCCCTAATTTAATGAAAGAAAGCTGCAAAAGATTAGGACTTATTTTCCATTTCATACTATATATTGTGCCTGCCAGGTTTACTAGAAAAAGTTCTAATTTTAGGAGTAGTGTAATATTTAATTTAATTAACAAATGACATACCATCCTGCAGGATAAAAATTGGCCATGTGCTTTATTATAATCTACGAGACTCAGGAAAAATTCTTATGATGAGCAGTTTAGACAAAATATTTGCAGTCATATAGCCAATTTTGTATACTTGGTGTGATCTTAAGATGAAATGTCACCTGACCAAGAAAAACAAAGTCCAACCCAACTCTTCCTAATCTAGATTTTCCGTAGAAGTTTGTTGTTCATGGTCATTGATTGACAGTTGTAGAATGCACAGCTGAAGTTGGGAAAGGTTGTTTCAAGCAAAACCTAAACAATAATACTAATGGCTTTAAAAAAGAAATAGGAATGTAATTAGATAAACTCAAAAAATTCCTGAAATGAATTTTTAAAGACTGTATTCTCAAAGCCTTCCCAAGGTTTAACTAAGATACCCAAGGGGAACTGAAGGGGCAAAAATCAGAATGATAGTAAAAGGACACAGATACAAAACAGCTAGAAGCAATTTAAAAAACAGATAGATGAGCCTAGAAATAGATGCAGCTACTTTAATGGTTCAAAGAAAGTCACTTTCTTTGAAGTACCCCCTCTTGTTTCAAAGTATGGTTTTTGTAGGATTTTGACAGATATGTTGATGATTACTCATCTGTTGGTTCAATCTCAGGAAAGAAGCACTTTGCATTCTGAGGAAAAAGTTTGATAAGATCTCCCTTAAAGGAGTGAGATATGATGCCACCTCAGGTCTCCAGAACAGTAGTATCTTACTGCTTGTAATTTCACTCACAAGAGAAGTTTTTTGGCTGAAATATTTCTGAGATTTTCCATTATCAGAAAGGTTATTGTTGAATGTGTAAAACATAGCTTTTATGTCTGAAAATCTTTTATTACTGTAACTAGTTCAGAACCACAAACACATAATGGAAAATTTCTATAATAATTACAAAGATATGAACTTCCGGTTTACAGGGCTTCGGTGGCAGGCAGGAATCCACGATCGTGCACAGTTTCTGCCTGGGCACATCACCAGAGCCCCGAGCCAGCTGGCTTCGGGGCTAAGCCACCCCATAGAGGTCGGTGAAGACAGGGGAGATTCCAGCAGGGTCGAGGAAAGCCGCATCTTTCCTCTCCAACTGGCTAAACTCCCTTTTCCGAAGGCGGTAGAGCGGTGGTCAGAAATAGCCACCTCAAAGAAGCCCTCATCCGGAAAAGAATGTGCAGGAGGAAGAAAGGGCTGAAATAATCACAAAGATACAACAAGTTAGAAAGAAAATTGTTTCAAATGAAACATTTATAAACTGTTGGCTTGCTCTTATTCAGAAGCACAAATGAATGTGCCAGTATAGGTTCTAGGTGTGTATAGGTTCTAGGTGTGACACTTGTAACATTTAAATTTCATATAATTACAGAGACTTGTTCCTGCCAACTCAGAGCAGTGATAATGTCTTCTAGCACATTGTTTTTACAATTCTGTGGTAAATTCTGTGGCTTTAAGGCCTTTAGCAATTAGAAATAGATGGAAATTTTGGACAGAAGCCATCAGAAATTCTGCTATCCTGTTCCCTAACAGTTTCATTTATTTGGAAATACAAGGAAATATATCTTGTCCTTTTGTAATTTATATTAAGAAATCAAACCTAGGTCAAATTATAATTAGATGAGTCACTGCCCCAAATTGCTGCCCCAAAAGTTATTTGTGGCAGGAAGTTATTTCAAAACTAAAATATTTTGAAACTTGAAAAACAAAAAAATATGAGATCAGTTAGTGTTTGGCTATCTTCAAAACATGTATTTATGTTTATCAGGCCTTTCCTTCAGAAATAAAAGACAGATTAACTCTCATTTCAATCCTGAGCTACAAATATTCTTCTTTATTGGTACCTCAGATTAACTGTATTTTCTTTCCAATTGATAATGAGAGATCATGTCCTCTTCAAAGCAGCTAACACCTGAGAATTGAGCCAACATATTAATCATTTTTGTTCATTCTCTTTAAGCAATAGACATATTCCTGTGAATCCTCTGATTCCAAATCTGAAATTTTGGGAAATAAATTTATTGCAGACTGTACTTGGATGTAATCCATATTCTACTTTATTACACTGCTTGCTAAATTCTGTTTCTTCCTGTGAAGCAAAAATTGTAATGAAATTACATCTGATAGTCTTGTAACTCTTTGATTATTTTTGTTATAATTAAAATAGCTGGTCAAAAATAAAGAATCCTTTCATCAACATTGTATAAGTTTACATACTGTAGACACACAAAAAAATTAAAATATATTTTTCTAAATATTAAATGGCCAGAATCTCATATCTCTTGAAATTGCTTGTGGGAACAATTATTTTTGGAAATTTTGGCCAATTGCTTTTATCAAGGTTGGTTGCTCAGTCAGCTGGATGTTTGGATTCTGAGAGATTGATTCTGAGCAGCTCAAGGTTGATTCAGCCCTCCATCCTTCCAAGGTTGGTAAAATGAGGACCCAGAATGCTGATTCTGTAGACCGGTTAGAGAAAGCTGTAAAGTACTGTGAAGCAGTATATAAGCAGCAATAGTTTTACTATTGCTATTGCAACTGAAGCATCCACTATCTACCCTTTTTTGCCTTTCTTAGCAATAGTTATTAAACCAGAGGTGTTGTGTATTAGGTGCTTTTTTGTTTGAATTCTAAAGTTCCAGAGCACTTTGGTTTCTTCATTTTCTATTATTTTGACTATGGTGTGGCCCAATGGTGGGATTCAATTTTTTGTGCTACCGGTTCTGTGGGCATGGTTTGGTGGGTGTGGCAGGGAAAAGATACTGTAAAATCACCAGTCAGAGATGGTAATTTGCTGGTTCTCCAAACTACTCAAAATTTCTGCTACCATTTCTCCAGAACTTGTCAGAACTTGCTGAATACCCCCTCTGGTATGGTCCCACCAGTTCTTGCTTGCAGACAAATGGTATTTCTTGCAAATATTCCAATGTAACATTGTTGCTACTTTGCCATGCTATTGTTTGTAGTCAATTTATATAGTCTTTTTTTTTTGCAGCAGCAGCAGCAGCTACTTAGATAATCCACTATTACTTCAGTTTCTTTGCAAAGGTAAAGTAGAAACATCAGAAACTGTTAGCATTATTTGAGACTGATCCACCACACAGTGGACATTGAAAGAATTGAGCAGGATTCATAATATAGAAAAAAACTTCTTTATCTATAAAAATATAAAAAAAACATGCAAACAATGATACATGCAAACAATACCCATGCAGCTCTTGTAACGTAGTAGGGAGAAGGCACGACTAAAAAAACCTGCAATGAACTCTGAACACAGAATAGCTAAACCACACCCAGACTAAACCACACCAGTGTTCGGATTCAAAAATTTTTACTACCGGTTCTGTGGGCGTGGCTTGGTGGGTATGGCATGGATTGGTGGGCGTGGCAGGGGAAGGATACTGCAAAATCTTCATTCCCAGGGGAAAGTTACCACAGGTTCTCCAAACTACTCAGAATTTCCGCTACCAGTTTTCCAGAACTGGTCAGAACCTGCTGAATACCACATCTGAACCACACCTAGTGCCGGCTCATATGTTCTCACAGTAAATCCTGTGTCTCAATCAAAAACATTTCCATTGGCTGGCTTGTTGCCATGGCTATTCCAGTTTATAAAGTCTTATACAGTAACACTCCCCCCTTTATGACTGGAATAGACATAAAACCAAATAATTTTATATTCTTCCTATGGTGCACTCCACCTAATGGCTTGGTCTGCTAGATTGTCTTCTGTAGAACAGTGAAGCAAGCAAATTAATTTACTTTTGATAGCTTCTTTGACAATACAATACTATATACTAATGTCCATATGCTTAATAATAATATGCTTAATACTAATAATAATGTCCATATGCTTGCTTCTATTTTTCACCTTTTCACCTGTTGCCATTTTAATGCAAGCAGCATTATCTTCAAATACGGTTACAGCTTCATTAACTTCTATGTTTAAATACTTTAACTGCTGTATGTATCAAGTTAACTCTGAACAAAATTCAGATAGAGCAATAAATTCTGCCTCCGCAATAGAAATGGCTACAGTAGTTTGTTTTCTGGATTTCCATCCAATTAAGGCCCCTCCAAATAATACCACAACCCCAGAATTGGGCTTTCTGGTTTGCACATCATTGGTATAATCACTGTCAACATAACATTTTTACTTTAACTCTTCAGAAACTTCTATTTGAAAACCTAAATTCACAGTTCCCCTCAAATTCACGAGAATTCTTTTTACACCCATCCAATTCAACTGCATTGTTGCAACAGTAAAGCAACTGAAGAGGCTCACGTCACAAGCTATGTCTGGTTTGGACCACTGTGACAGATATAACAAGCTATTGCTGATTGATATATCTCTTGATCACAGGCTTCATTTTTATTCCAGGCTCTTTTGTCTGCCTTGTGCTATTCTTGCTTACTGGGAGCGCCTTGGACTTCAATTATTTACATACTACACAGTGTATGCCTTACACTCTTTTAAGGTTAATCATTCTTCAAACTGTTGCATTTTGTGCAACACTTTGAAGCTGGCATGACCAAGCTTTCTATGCAAAAGATGAATGCATGAATCATGTTGTGCCACCTTTCCAAATGTTTGGGCACATTGAGTCTTATGTCCCTGCAACACATAAAGATTATCTTGTTTTATGCCCTGTGCACATACACTCCCATTTCTTTTTATGAGACATCTCCCATCTACAAATGTGGTCTCACATCCTTGTTTGTCAAGACTGGAGACACTCAGTAAATTATGCTTCATTTCAGGCACTCATAATATATTATTAAACTTTTCCTCCAGACATGGAATTAGCATACTGCCTTTTCCAATGATATTAGCCTTCAGACCATTTGCTAGGGCTACTACATCTCCAGCTGGATCCAATTTGAAAAACAACTTAGAATTATTAATAATTATTTGATCTATTGACCATTTGTCCCTGCTATTACAATAGCTAACATTTGCAACAGCAGCTTGTCCATTTGTTGATTTTTTTTCCTTGTAAACAGTCTTTCTTTAAATGAATTTTATCCCCACAGATAAAATTTCTCAAAGTTTCCCATTCTTTCTTCTGGGGAAATGTTTGCTGAGATGTAATCCAATCTCTTCTGTTGCTCTGTTTTCTGCAGACATCCAGTCTTTTGCTATGCTCTCTCTGCTCCTTAAAGTCCTCATGGTTTCTTTTAAAGTGGTTCTTCAGCTATCAGGCTTTAACAGCTTCCATTTGTAATACCTGTCCAGGTTTACATGAAATGATGCCCCATGTTTCATCAGGACTATTTAATACCAACAGCATCTTCCAAGATTCTGGAATCTGCCTCTTCTAATTCAACATGGCTAGCAAATTGTCTCGATAATTGCACAATATTACATGCTGATGCACTCAAATGCACACTTTTCAATTTTAACCAAATCTCCTTTGCAGTTTTTAAATCAGCGACATTTAATAATTGTTCATCTGTCAAACTTAAAATTTTATTATTATTATTTTTTATTTGTCAATTGCTTACAAGATAATAGGTATAAGTAAAAACATAGTTATGAATACATGGATACAT
>BHFT01071804.1:0-24523 GCA_004320025.1 Laticauda laticaudata | reverse complement strand
AGGTCCCCACAAACTTGGGTTAAAAAAAAATTTTTTTGTTTTTTTTTTTTTTTTTTTTTTTTTTTTTTTTTTCTTTCCCCAAAAAAAAAACTTTTTTTTTTTTTTGTTTCCCCAGGGGAAAAAAAAGGGGGGGGGGGGGAAGGGGGCGGTTTTTGTATTCTTTTTTTTTTTTCCCTTTTAGGGGTTTTTTTTTTTTTTAGGGTTTTTTTTTTTTTTTTTTTGGCTTTTTCTTTTTCTCCCCCCCTTTTTTTTTTTTTTGTTTTTTTTTTTTTTCCAGGGGGTTTTTATTCCCCATTTTTTTTATTTTTTTTTTTTTTTTTCTCCCCCCAAATTGCTTTTTTTTTTTTCTTCTTTTGGTTTTTTTGGTTTTTTATAGGGCGGGCCTCCCCCTTTTTTGGGGTTTTTTTTATTATATTTGGCGGGGGCCCCTTTTTTTTTTTTTTTAAGGGGGGGGGAAAAAAAAAAAAATACCCATCCCTCCCTTTCTTTGTGGCAGCCCCTTAAAAGGTCTGTTGCCTATATCACACTCTTGAGTAAAGGATTTGTGAGCCATTTTTCCTCCTTCCAAGTTTTCAGTGGTCCATGAAAGTACATCTATAGTATGCAGATAATAAAGTCAAAAAAGGTGAACAACATTTTTACAGAAGCATGGATAAGTTGAGTCTGGGTGACAAGAAATGGCTGGGAGTGGAGGGGCCAGGTGAGGCACCCCTTGATGTGAGTGACATTGAGTTGGCCATGCCTACCCAGTCACATGACCACTAAGCCACACCCACCCAGTCACATGACCACCAAGCCATGCCTACCAAATAAGCCATGCCCACAGAACCGGGAGTAAAAAAAATTGAATTCCACCACTGGGTAGCATCCCACCCCTGGTCACGCTGGCTTCATGACCACCAAAGCATCTCTGGACAATGCTGGCTCCCTTAGCTAAGAAATGGAGTGCTTATCTTACCATCCTCTACAGTTGATACAACTGGACAGTGGAAACCTTTATCTTTATCTTTAAGGAAACTGTTTTGTTCGGAAAACACACGAGGTAGACCGGGTTCCAACACAAAAGGCTTTATTCAACAATAAGTCAGAACAGAAACGTTGGCTGCAGCCGAGGCCAGCCTTTTATACAGGCTGGCCTGCCTGCTTGTAGCCTATGGCATCTCCTTAAATTTGCCNTTATACAGGCTGGCCTGCCTGCTTGTAGCCTATGGCATCTCCTTAAATTTGCCGCCTTTCAGCAGCTCTTTGGATTGGTTCCTAGTGAACCAATCCAATGCTTAGTTTTCATAGCCAATCATATTAGTAGATTTGGAGTCACCTATTTACATACAGAACAGAAACAATAAGAACTCAGGTCTGAATCAACTGGATATTAAATATTGTAACTCAAATGTATCTGTACAGATACTAGGGCTATTTGTCAGACCTGTATGTGATTTGATAGGCTGATTTACAACTTGCATTCTTTAAAAAATCTCTATTTGAACTGTTCTGACAATTCAGCACTGCAGTAGAACAGGAATGGGGAACCTCTGACCAGGCTTTATTTGACATATCAACAGTAGTTTATTCCAAAAATGGATGAAGTGCCGGGGGGGGGGGATGCTAAATGGGACTCAGTGGCCATCTTCTTCAATCTGCAATCCCCATATCATACTTTATGCATTCCTGCAATCAAATGACTCAACTACTTTATGCATTCCTGCAATCAAACGACTCAACTATCTTTAGGCAATGAAAGAGACAGAGGATAACAGCAAGACATTTTAAGATTTTCTGTTTGCTTTATGGTAGCAGAATGTTCTGAAGAAACCCAGTCTATCTTTTCCTTTTCTTCAAGCAACAAACAGCTTGGTATACAGTAATTTGGGGTGTGTTTTGTTTGAGGCATGTCAAGAGTATTAGTTACTTTTTTGAAGGGAGTACAGCTATTTTTGTATTTTGGTACAAAGTACAGCAGGCAGGTGAGATGAGTATCTTCTCACAACTGGCTAGCACCTGATAGAGGAGGAGGAACTTACAGAGGATTAGAGAGGGAATTTGTTGCCTAAATGATATTTGAACTCCTAAATGTAACGAACAGATTTTCCCAGGAAAAGCAGTATGACTTTGGAGTGTTGTGCAAGATTTTTTGCTTTTTTATACACACTTGCAGGAGAGGGGGCTCATGAAGCTGTGATATGAGATATTTGGTACAATCATAAGTAAATCAGACAAGATGAGAAACAGCTAGATTGTATTCCTGTGTTTTTTTTTAAAAAAAACAAGACCTGCTTGTGTTACTTGTCCTTGAAGAAAAGCATAAATTATACATCATTTTGGGGGGAGTTTTACTTGGACAATTTGCAGAAATGGGTTAAAGTGAATTATCCCCACCTATCTATCCAGTTGCAGTCCTGATCTATATCGGGATACAAAGAATCAAAGAGTACAAAGCATGTAATGTTTGCTAAATCATGCTGTATCTAAATCAAAACTGAAAAATACATAATTTTCTTCAATTTTTGATAGATTTAGGTAGTGTTTTTCTAATGTTATGTGAATGACTTAATAATTTAGCCTTTCCTCGGAGTGCTATATCTGGGCTGCAAAATAGCAGCAAATAGCTATAGAAAACTCTGCCTTTTTACTGGCATCTGGTAACCATCCAGATATTGTAATCTTAAACTTTCAATTCCAAAGTTGGTGGAAGGAAGGAAGGAAGGAAGGAAGGAAGGAAGGAAGGAAGGAAGGAAGGAAGGAAGGAAGGAAGGAAGGAAGGAAAGAGATACCACATGCTCCTACATGCAACTTAAATAATGATGCATCATTTTCCTTTTAAATCTCTTAGTGAAAAACCAAACAGGGACCCAGATTGTGAACATCCTCCTTCAGCATCAACAGAAAGTGGCTTGGAAGAGATCACCCCAGAAGCAAAAGCCAAAATAGAAGAGGAAGCTTATAACAAAGGGTGAGAACTTTTGTCCTTTCTGAAGTAGGACTGGGCATTGTGGGCCCTTTTTGTTAACTGTCTGCTGCAAATGTAAATGGATTTTCTTTATTTCATTTCATTGTACAAAACAAGGTTTTTCAGAAGCATCTCCATTGTTTTCTTTCTCCTTACTGCAAAGATGCCATTTGCAAAGGGAAGCAGTTGCCATTCAAATGATCAGTTAAAAATTTAATTTGCACTGTCTCTTGTTCATGTTCATTGGAAGTTAATTATCGAAATGACATTTTTGCCCAAACACTTTAGTTGCTATGGCCATTCATCACTACCTACACATTATACCATAAATACAAAGAGAAAATACCTTGGTTTGAAACTCAACAATTTTGTGATATAAAAGCATTTTCTCCAAGAATTTATCGAAATGATTGCCATTTGTTTATCATCAATATTTGTTGCCATAGCAATTATGCCTCTCTCTTGAAAGGGTATAATATATACAGTATAATGTCCATGGAAATAGCAATCAAGTTACAAAAATCAAGTACTGTACAATTAAAGTATAAAGTATATAAAGTATGAATCATTGTGTGATGCTTGCTCATATTTATTGTGTTAAAGGAGTTATTTCCAAAGTAAGATGGTTACTGAGATTAATAAAATACAAAGGTAAAATATTTAAACCAGTTTGGAACTGATTCTGAATTTGAAGAGTCAAAATGATTTTAGACTGTGGCTGAACTAAGGAAGTAATGTAATTGGTTTACAAGTGATGGGTAAAAAAAGGAGCCTGTATATCTGTTGCCACTAAATTGCACCCCATGGAAGATTTAATAAATGTGATGGCCTAGTGAGGGCATGGTTTCAAGATCTTTTCGTTCATTTAACCATTACTGCATGTGAATAAAGGTCTGTGCTTCTGCTTTCTTATATGCTCATTTTTCATGATGCATAAATATTTGAGCACATCTGTGTTTCATCTGGTTTACCCTCTGTTGTTATTTGGCATTTTACCAAAGCAAACCAAATGATACTTAGATAATTTATTGATTGATTTGCCTTACAATCATATCAAAGAAAATAAACATAAAATACAATGTCTATGTCCAAGGTAAAATGGGGAAAGGAAAATACAAGAATAAAATACATTTGTGCTAAATACAAAAATCAGTGCTCAGATAAATGCATTATCTCTGTATAATATATCAATCTGTTTCATGAAATGGATTCTTAGCTGAATTGCCTTGACTATAAACTTAGCAGTTTTGCTAACAATGTACGGTACATGTTATGCCTAGGAGGAAATAGAACAATCTTGCAATTCACTGGGCTGGTTTGTCAAGTAGAGATTTAAAATCTTTAAGCCAAAATGGGGCATACAATTGACAATTAAACAAACATGAGCAATATCTCTGCATGTACATCAGTGGTGGGATTCCAAATTGTTTCCTATTGGCTCTATGAGAGCACGCTTCGCTTTGGTACTTTGATAAACTGGCTTACAGAGGAAGTAGTGTAAGTTTAAAAATAGTTTATTTGTTCAGCTAAACATTTTTGGGTATAACCTATCAGAATCCATTGAATGGATCCTCTGCTAATAGATAAAAAAAGTTTTATTGTTCACTGGCTGCATATGGAGTGGAAACCTACTTCTGGTCTGACCATGGAGGCTGACATGTTCTCATGAGATCCCAATATGTTTCTTGAAAAAGCAGATTTGAGTTTGTTCATATGAGGCTTTTGTAATGTCCCACAGTCCATGCCATCGTTATAGGTCAACATTGGGACTATTTGTGCCCTAAATATTTTCAATAAGGAGGTCAATTTATCCAGATCATTGTAGTTAAGTAATTTATACAATTCTTTTAGTGCTTGTCTCTGCCCTCATCACATTTTTTTTAAAATTATTTGCCCACAATCCTGTGTTGATAAAGATCACTCCTAAATAAGTGAAAGAATTCATTTATTTAATGCTCTCTATCCAGCTGTTACATTTCACGTGTTTTTCGCTAAATACCATCACTTTAGATTTGAGTTTATTGATGTACATGTACATCATGTATATGTATATAATTAAGAATGTAATCTGTATTGTAGTCAACTGAATGTCAACATAATAAAAGAATATTAATAAATTTATCATGGATTTTGGGCATATGAGCATCTGATACACAGAAATCATAGAAGATCATTAACATTGAGATTAAAAACCAGGAGGGTGAGAATATATTTCTGTCTAAATACCTTTATGTGAGAATATGCTCTGAACTAGACAATTGTTTACATCCATATGTAAACATCCACCCATTTCAAGTGGGTTTTTCAGTGCAGGAACTTAACTAGGAGTAAGAGTCTGAATTCCATGTTTAAAGTGGCTGCAAACCAAATGGTGATGAAAGCAGGGTAGCCTTTGATGGGTGTCTATTTACATGTAGGAAACAAATTTCAGAAAAATACTTCTTAATGCTAGTACTATATATTATTCAGGTAACTGAGAAAAAATCAAATTTAGATAGGTGCAATATATTTTAAATCTTTTCTTCAATTCCAGATCTAAAATCAGATTAGATTTTAGGGACCTCATATCCCCGTCAATATTCTGGCTCCAGACATGATAAAAATAAACTGAATCCTCACTGCTATTTCTGTCCCTGAAGGTGTACAGTTCTTTATTCTGGTCCATGAATACATCAGGAATGAATAAATTTGTTGCTGTTCAGTTGCTAAGTTGTGTCTGACTTTTGCGACCCCATGGACCAAGTAATAAATGTGGCAGTGGAAATGGTTCTATGATCTTCCATATATCAAGAATTTCAATATTCTGGAAATCAACAAATTATGGACTGGGGGTCCTGAAACAGAAATGATACATAATATAATTAAGAAATTGATTCTGTTCTTCCATAGTCTTTTTTTATTTTCTTTTAAGGAAATAAAATTCTGAGTTTGCCAATGGATTTGGTGGCACAAGAGAATAGAGTGGAACTGAATTGTGGTTTCTCAAGCTGTATTCAATTTTCATCTCACTAGTAACACACTAGCTATTACTATATAATTTTTATAAAATTAGAAACGTCTAAAATGTCCATTAAAATGTTTCCTTGACCCTGAAAATTTCCAAATTGTCTCTGTTTAGTCATTTTAGGAAAGATCTGAACTGCCCCTCCCCAATCAGTCAAGCTCCTGATTTCAGAGAGGTTTGCTCAGCTCTAATCTTATGATGAATCTATACTTACAGCTATCAGGAAGGCCTAAAGAAAAACAAGGAAAGTGAAGAGCTGAAAGACAGTGAAGAGAAAATTCATGAAAAACTCAAGGATTTTTTGCCCATGGAAAATGATAATATTAGCAAGCCACAGAGGTAAGAACATTGCTTATTCAAAATGCAAAGGAGACTATTTTTCCTCTGATTAAATAACTATTCCAGTGTGAAATGTCCAACAATTTAATAGGTGAAGATCAAGATGAAAGTAGTTTATTTTCTGTTATCTCTCTTTTTTGAAAAATACAAAACTAAAATAAAATATGCCAACCCTTTTTTTTTTTTTTGCATTAGTAAAACAGGTTTGGCATTAATGTTGCAGAAAACTTATAAAGAAAGAATTCTCTGTGACAAATCAGGGTAATTCCTTTTGCAGATCATTAATCTGTTGTTATTTAAAAAAACCAAAAACAGGATGCTTAGAAAAAGATTTGGTAGAAGAGGCATTCCTGAAGGAGAAATGCATGATTCTAGATGAAATACTGCTAAAAAAAATTATGAGAAAACTTTCATTTCATATAATCATTGGGAGGGAGTATGTTTATGTAGTTTTTGTGATATTGTGTTAGGTTTCTGGTTGTCTGTGGATTTCTGTATATGTTTTTGTGAGATGGGTGGCTGTATAAATTAGCTAAATAAAATGAATGTTGGGTTTGGGTCTCTTGCTAGAGCAGGAGATTGGACTAGAAGACCTTCAAAGATCTTTTTAACTCTGTTATTCTGTACTCTGTTGTTGTTTTTAAATTATACAGTGACGACAGCCACTTTGGTGGCTTTGAAAATTAATAATTTTTGACTGCAGCACTGATTCTGTATTTGCTGTTTATATTGCTACTTTGTTCTTCTTTCTAATGCCATTAATATAAATTTTAAAAAGAGACTTGCATATTATACGAATCCTTAGATTTGAGCAAACAAGAGAATCCAAATGGATAAAGAAGAATAATTGCTGCCATAATGCAGACCATCCTAGGACAGGACTCAATAAATCAAGTATTAAGTCAGAGTCTTAAAGGAGATGTAGGCAGTAGAAACCTGTGATTCGGAATGCTTCCCAAAAAAATCCCTCATTTTATTGTTTTTCTTTACTCCTCTTCCCCCCCCCCCCATTTTACAGCAAACTTGAAGTTGTTATCCATTATGTACAGATACTGTATCCCAAACTGCATAAACACTGGAATGTGCTCTGGATTGTAGCAGCCATTATTACAGTTTTTGCTGTAGTGCTGGGAACCTCCAGTTTATACAATTACTTCTTCTCCTATACGGAGAGATCAGATGGAGCCCAAGTGAAACCTGCCTGTTCTGCTGCCCATCGGTATTCTTGGGGAAATTCAGGACTACAACATGACCAATAACAAAATCATGCCTGGGGGGTGGGGGAAGAACCCATTGAAGAAACACCAGGAATAACCCTTTTCAAAACTTGAGATGAACAATGCAGTGTTGTCACTCCACAACCCACTGCTTCGATTCTTTTATGTCATCAGTTTTGTGAATGCATTGTGTTTTTTAATTATCCAGCCACGCCAGCCAATAAATCTTGTTTTCTCTGTTACGGTAATTGTTATTTGATTGATGTGCCTGGATATTGGAAGAATTGTATGGGAAACACTAAGATAGTAGTCAATCAAAAAGTAGGATAAAGAAGTTCATCAGTGGAAGATAAAATCCATTCCTTCTGCAGAATGTCACAACAGACTTCCTGCTATATAAATGTTAGCATTAATTCTTCCTATAAATTTCAGTTTGGCTGCTCCTCACTAAGATCTTAGAGGTCTGCATTTGATTTCACAATCACAAGGATGAGCTAATGCTAAAACTGCAAAACACTGAAATGTTTTGTTATAGGCAGATTCCATACTTATGAGACAAGACCCTTGCCAGACAAGGCCAGACAAGGAATAATGGATGGAAACTGCAAGGAGAGATTTAACCTGGAAATAAGGAGAAACTTTTTCACAGTAAGAACAATCAATCAATGGAACAGCTTGCCCTTGGAAATTGTGGGAGCACCATCACTTGAGACTTTCAAGAAGAGATTGGATTCCCATCTGTCAGAAATGGTGTAGGGGCTCCTGCTTGGGCAGGGGGTTGGACTAGATGACCTACAAGGTCCCTTCCAACTCTGATTATCTGTTAACTGTAACCCTCACCACAAAAATAGGTGAAATACAGGCTAAGGGCATGTTTTTTTAATTACTTTTTTTAAAAGTGAAACTTTCCAAAAACTATATCTGTAAAGTTCTACCGTTTTCCAATAAGATGAAATACTATTGTAGTAATAGTTAGGTTCACAGGTCATACTAATCCATGTTTATTTTATTGTATTTTATTGAATAAATCATAGTTGGCTGGAATTGGACACCTCTGCTCAAAAATATGCTAAATTGAAAACAAACCAAATTTTGTTTTATGTGTAAATTTGAGCAACATGTTGTATGTAGTTTGCAAACCATTGCCTCATGAATACAGATAGTCCTCAACTTACAACCACAATTGAGCCCAAAATTTATGTTGCTAAGTGAGAAATTTGTGAAGTGAGTTTTGCCCCATTTTATTATGCTTCTTGTCACATTTGTTAAGTGAATCACTGCAGTTAGTAACGTGGTTGTTGAGTGAACATGGCTTTCCTATTGACTTAATCAGTAGGTCACAACAGCTGATCACATGACTCCAAGATACTGTAACCATCATAAATAAGAGCCAATTGCCAAGCTTCTGAATTTTGATCACATGACCTTGAGGATGCTGCAATGATCTTCCGTGTGAAAAGTGGTCATAAGTCACTTTTTTTCAGTGCTGTTGTACTTTCAAACGGTCACTAAGTGAACTGTTGTACGTCAAGGACTATCTGTACAGCAACCTTGAAGAATTGTATTTCTCATGAAGTGGGAGGGTGAGTGAGGCAAGTCTGTGTGAGTTTTAAATGACAAATGGGGGCATTGTTACAAAGTACTAATCAATTGGATACAATACTTAAGGTTTCCTTCCCTTATTTTTTCTACTTCAGAACAAAAAAGTAGCAGCTAAGATCACAAATCCAAACTAAAAGTAGTTTAAGAAATAGAATGTGAACATTTGTCTGATCTCTGTTCTCTTTATTCTGGTGACCTAGGAGGTCTTTTTCCCACAAAAACATAAGCCATGATTTGATTTGGCTTTGGCTTAGTATGATCAATGAACCCTTTTATGGCTTATTGTTATACACACATCAGGCTGAAGTTTGTTACTCTTTTTTAAAAAACAATGTGTGAAAATGTTGTTAACACTCAACAGCAAAATTATTTCATATTCTGTAGTGAACATTAACATACACAATTAAACCTTAATGTCTGGAACAAAAGACAGCTTCTTAGTAGGTTGGCAGGAGATGCTGTATGGTATGTGCTTTCTGCTCCTTGGAATCAGAAGAGAGGATTTTTGTTCCTGAAAGTATAAATAGATTTCCTGACACAATTCAAAAGTTAGGAAACAACAAATTGCAGGCATTAATTGTGCATTAAGTAAAAGCCAACCAAGTAGCACAAATAGAAGTGCTTGAAGATCAGAGTGGAAGAATGGCTTTCAGTTCAGGCATTCCTTTCTGGTTCATTTCAGCTACTGGAATGCAAACAGGCCGGATTTTTTACTAATTTGTAAAAATATTTCTTGGCAAAAGCATGATACATACTGAGAACATACTGCTCTAGCTCTTCTTACAAATTTACTTGCATTATTTGGTGTTCGAAAGGGGCTCTTTGATAAAAACATTCAGGATATGAACTTTCCCTTGAAGTGTGTATGAGGGTGAGGTTCTGTCCTATCACACATGGTTGGAATTGGATTTGAGTGACTTGTGGTCCAAGGCTAATAGGCAGTTTGTGGTCCAAGGCTAATAGGTGATTTCCCAGAATCACCTGATGGTGCCACCAATCCAGAATGAAAAAGCAGGCAAGCTCTAGCAGCTTTGGGGGGGGGGGGGAGCTTTGTTTTGCCCCCATAGCTGCTACATGAGTATGACAATCCTCTTTGTGGCTTAAAAGTACTTATTTGGATCTTCACATTTTCCAAATTTCAGAAAGCAAAGAAAACAACCAATTGAGCATAAAATGATTGGTCCTGTCACTCACAATGTTGTCAGAATATTCCTGCAGCATTCAGGCTGAAGCACATCACAGATCCCATATGGCCAAAAAAAAAATATTCCATTCTGTTCTACACATTGAGAAGTACAAAAAGAGTGAAATTTCGCCCTAGATTACTGGACAGTTGTCTTTCAATATAATAAGCAGGAAATAGGTGTGAAATGGTTTGCAGTAGAAGCTTCTCCAAAACATAATTTGCAAGTTTTATGTTAAGTAGTTTTGAATACCTAGAGGTTAATAAGTGAAGTGGCTATCACTGGTGCTCAAGACAACTTGATGTATATTTTAAGCAATCTCTAAATGGCCATAAGTAAATAAAATAATGGTATTAAGCATGTTCAGTTAGGCTAGTGAGAATGTGTATTATTGGCTGTCAAACTGGAAGAGTAAATGAAAGAGGCTAAGGAATCAAACCAACTGCTGTCCTTTGAATTCAGTAACTTCACTAATAAGATATATCTACAATGCAGTTTTCATTCTAGTGTAATAAAAAAGGTCATGAAATGCTTTATATACCAAATATTAAGCACATTTTTCGCAAATTAAGAATTAATGGGCAAATAAAAAACTCAATATTGGAACAATTGATTCATCCTAAAGAGTAGAATATTATATGCAAGGTGAATTACTTTCTTTACAAGGCAAAGTACTAAGATAAACAGATTTCTTCTTCAGCTGTCTCCAGACTATTACTTTTTCATTAATAGGATTTGAAGTAACCTATAATTATAGCACTTAAAATTAGCTCATTGGTAGTTACTGGCAGATTAAGAAACAAATAAGTAAAAAATAATTTTTAAAAACCAGATCCTTTGTTTTATTACAACATCAGAACGTAGACATTTTTATATTTTCAAATTTTTAGGATTTATACACATAGACTAAATTATGTTGCTCAATTTGTACCAAATATGTGCTATTTCAAGGTTTGGTTGGTTGGGATTTTTTTTCCTGAAGTGCAATATTTATTTATTTGGCTTTAACAAGACATTTGTTTCTTGTGCACAGCACTGGTATTTTAAGTAGGAGGAATTCAAGAGTCACTATTTCTTGTTTAAAACTTGTAAGACTTTGCACAGGTGTGCTAGTATTGTACTGTATAGCAACACATACTTGAGTTTTGAAAATAAAAACATTGTTTCAGAATCTTTTGAGTTACTGGTACTGTATGTAATTTATACATTTTGTGTATATAATAGTGATTCCTGTAGAGAACACATTTAGAATAGAAGAATAGAATAGAATAAAAACTTTATTGTCACTTTAAATGTACACTAATCAGCATACACTAAATGAAATTTCATTGCATTGCATCAATTTCTCAAAGCATTAAGTAACCATTATGCATGTATTCACATACACATATATGACATAGAGAAATTTTGGTATGAACATACTAAGGTTTTTATTCTGTCAGATTTTGCTTTATTAGCATAGAATAAACACTGAACTCACAATTGTTCTGTCTTCATAGATAGGAGCCTGCCCATAAACCCAGAAGGAAGCCAAAAATGATGATTATTCATTTTCAGACTTCCTTTGTGCTTTAAAGGCATTTTGCATCATTTCTTAACAGGACTATCCAAGAACATTTTGTTGTCTGAGGCAAAGCAAGTGGTACCTCCACTCACAGGATGCACGGTACCTGTGGCAATTTTGGAACAGAGGTCAGAAAACAGAGCAAATACTACTTTCAATCCCTACTATGTTCAAAATTACTTTCACTTAACGTATTTGGGAAATGATATGATTAAATGTTGCTTAATTAGAACTCCCAGGAGCCTCAACTAGAATGGAGAGAGAAGCTGGGATTTCTGGTTATGTAACACCTGGAAGTATAGTTTTCCCATGAAAGCTACCTGATGGTGTCAAATAGTAATAGTCAAAGTTGATAGGATTCCCTAATTTTAGAATGTAGTTAAAGCCCATGTCACACTGCACCAACGGATGCAAAGAGGATGTAAAACAGACAAAAAAGCTTGCCATCCGTTGGTTAATGCAATGTACTCACTGCCTCCGTTTTGCTTCCTCTCTATCCGTCCAGCATCCATTTATTGACGTTTCATCCGCTCAGAAAGTTTTGAGCTGCCCAAAAATGTATCCAATGCATCCGTTCTGCATCCTCTAGGCATACGGGGGACATCTGTTCTGCATCCATTACGCATCTGCTATATCCGCTAGGCATCCACTGTGCATCCGCACAACTCAAATCCGTTCCAGCGGTAAACGGACGCAGGGAGGAAGCAGAACGGACGCGCAGCGTTAGTAGCATGGATGGAGAAAGGATGAAAGCGGATGCAGCTCATCCGTTCTGCATCCTCTATGCATCCGCTCTGCATCCTCTACGCATCCTCTATGCATCCTCTATACATCTGCTCTGCATCCTGTATACATCCGCTCTGTGTCCTCCCCACGTACGTTCCTTTCCGTGTTATCCGCTCTGCTTATGCAAATTTTTGCCCCTTTTGAGAGCGGATAACAACAGATGGAACATTTTGCTCGTCCGTTGTGTCCTTTTTGCATCCGTTGGGCAGTGTGACATGGCCTTAAGTAGCATAGTGTGGAGAATAGCCTGTCTAGTCAGAGACACATAAAATTGATTTTTAATGCACCTGCCTACTGAAAAATAACAAAAATATTAATTAACTAAAATATAGTTAAAATATAAAATTCTACTGATAACAAATAGGATGTTTAAACAGATGAGACTTGGGAAATTAAAAACTTACCCTAAGTAAAGAAGATTTTGGGCTTCACAAGAAATGGAGGACCTCTTCTTTGGCAACTTCTTAATTCCAGGAGGAACAACCAAGAAAGTTCTGCTTGTGTCAAAACTGACCAAGTATATATATCTAATTTGGATGATTTTAGTGTTTTTATGGATTTAAAATGCTTTAGATTTTTAATTATCACATATTTTTTTAAATTGTAAGCCAATCAAAAGCCATTGACAGAGATAGGTGGCTATAGAAATTGACTGGCTGGTTGAATGAATTAATGAATGAATGTCCTCATTGCAGTTCCCTTATATTTCCCCTTCTTCTGCATTTGCAAAATTGACAGGCCTTTTTATTTTTTGTTAAATCTGAAGACCAACATCTATGGTGGGAAACAGCAAAAAAATATAGCATGCATATCTGGTGCTCACTCAGTTAGGGAATGTTAGTTTAGAACAGAAGTCCCCAAACTTGGCAACTTTAAGAGTTGTAGACTTCAACTCGCAGAATTCATAGCTGGCTGGAGAATTCTGGGAGTTGAAGTCCACAAGTCTTAAAGTTGCCAAGTTTGGGGACCCCTGGTTTAGAGTATCCTGACATTTCCCCACCCATACTGCTCCCAGTAATCTTCCTCATTGGCTTTGTAGTGCTTGGCTGCCGGAAATTGTAGCAGGTATCATCTACAGTACACAATTATAATTTTCCCACCTGTTTTAAAGTTTCTGATTTACATTTTCTGTCTCAGAAGATAGTGCACCTAGTTGACCTTAGCTGATTCAGGAAAAGGAAAGTAGGATTCTTCCTGGTTAATAGTAGGTTGGAAGACTAGCTGTATGTTAAGCTAGAAAGTCAAAAGACTTCCAGCATCAGGCAATGGAAAACCACTTCCAATAGAACAACATGTTCTTGTCGGCCCTAGGCCAGTAGTTCTTAAAACTCTGGATAGTTACTTCTAAAGGCCCGGTCTTACGGATGCAAAGAGGATGTAAAACATTAAAAAAAGCTTGCCATCCGTTGGAAAATGCTATGCATCCGTTACTCATTGCATACGTGTTTCATACGCTCTATCCGTTGAGCATCCGTCACTGCGATTTCATCTGCGCAAAAAGTTTTGAGCTGCACAAAACTTTGTGAAATGGATGAACTTTCCACCGTGTACGATGTAAATCCGTGACATAAGTAACAAACATCTATGCTCACATATCATCTGTTAAAAACCATCCGCTGTATCCTCTCTGCATCCTAATGGGCATCCTCGCAACTCACATCCACTGCAGCTGAAAATTGGAAAGAGGGAGGAAAGAAAAGGTACATGAACGTCTATACTCGGTTAGTAGCACGGAAATAGAAGGGATGCGCAGTGACGGTTTGCATCCGATATACTCCATGCGGCATCCCTTCTTCCTTTAGGCGTACGTGATGCATCTGCTTCATCCGCTATGCGTCCGCTTCGCAAATTCATCCCCCGTAACCCCTTCAGAGGTGTCATCCGCTTTCATCCCGCTAGGCTTCCGATGAACATCCGTTTTAACATCCCTGCTACATACACCCACATCCATTCTTTCCGTTCTTTTTTTCTGTTTATGCAAATTTTATCACCACCAACCACTTTTTGGAGCGGATGACAATGGATGGAGCCACCCCTGAAATTTTGCTCGTCCGCTGTGTCCTTTATGCATACCTTTTGCGTCCGTCGGCCAGTGGGACCGGGCCTTAAGAAGTTAATTTGGGCATATCCTGGGGGTAAAGGAAACCATTTTATTTGCTTGTTTGTAAATCAAAGATTGAGTTTTGGCTACTGAAATGCTTGTGTGAAACAACAGTCTGGTTTGGTGATGCTGATGCTGGTGGATTTAATGTCATTCAATGCTTAAAAAAAAAAGAGAGAAGATAATTTGATCAAACAGTTTAAGAACCACTGTCCTAGGAGCTGTGTTTGACTCAAGGGCATCAGTCGCTGCACTTTTCTATGAAGGAAATCTCTTAGACAGTTTTGTAAAATGGCTGCAAAAAGATAAAAAATACCAGCACATAACACATCCAGGATAAAAATAACAGCAAAAACAAAAATGCGCCATTTAAAGCAAAAATGTAGATGTTAATAATCTCACACACAAAAGATGACAATGTGGGTATCAGGCAAACCTTTCTTCAGATAGCATTCCATACTTGGAAAAATCTGGAGTAGGAACCCACTTGCCTCATTTTACTGTGGCATCTTAAGGTCCAATAACATGGGAATATACCTTGAAGTCCTTCAATCCATTTCATCTTTCAACCCAATACTCATTTTGAAAATAGTTTAGACTTCTGGATTCAGTGAGTAGATAAATTCTTCCATCACCAATAGCCAAGCCATGTTACATCTTTTTCCTTGTAAATAGCTGCATGAGTTGGATGAAGCATGAGCAAATAGCAAGTGGCTAAACAAGAACTATTACAGGATGACCACCTGAGGTACACTGGGAAATCTTCCCACTGTTTATAAGAACAAGATTATTACACTATGTTATCTCTTTTCCTCAGATGCATATTTTCTGAGTCAGCACTCATTGTATTTTCCAGACTGCCCATGACAGGTTGGGAAGGGGTGGGGGGAGCTGTCATATGTTTCCAGATAATGACCTTAGTCAGTGAATGGCTTTTGAGCAGAGCAACAAGTTCAGCTACGCTTGTAAAATAGTCAGTGGTTATTTAGTATCCTTGACACTTAAAATGGTAAAAGAGGAAATAAAGAAGTCACTTCTTTAGCAACTCATGAGAAAAGAACATATTGGAAGTGTTCAAAGGACGATACAGCATTACACTGCATTTCCAACATTGGAGGAAAAGAAGCAATCTGTCTGAAGCTCTCAGCCCTTTGGTGTTACCAACAATGGCATTCCATGGTAGAACTGTCTCCTTTTTCTTCTCAATCTGGGTGGCAAACTTCCTGACACAAGGCACAATTCTTCTGAAAGGTATGTTTCCATAAAGTGCTGGTTTCTCAACATATTCTGTTTTGTACCAAGGAAGGGTATTTTTTAAACAAAAAATTGCAATATTATAAAGAGTTATTTCCAGGAGCAACAGTGTTGGTCTTTTTAAAAATTTATTTATTTATTTGTTTGTTTGTTTGTTTGTTTGTTTGGTTTATTTATTTGTTTATAAATTTATTTATCTATCTATCTATCTATCTATCTATCTATCTATCTATCTATCTATCTATCTATCTANTCTATCTATCTATCTATCTATCTATCTATAGCAAAAAACATGAAAGAAAACTTATGGCATCTTAAAGTCTAAGGAAAGTTTAATGGCCAAAGTTCTAGCAAAGTTGTAGCAAATGATCCTCAATCTGTTCCAATTACAAAGATCACTAGCCATTTCTGTTTCTCAAATTGGTAAATCATAGTTAGGAAGAAGATGCTGTGTGAACTAGCAAAGTGTATTTGCAATGTGGAGAAGGAATTTTATTGAATTCATTTATTTTTTTCCTCATTCAAATGCACTTTGCTGGTTGGTACAGTGTCTCTTTTCTAACAAAAATATGTCAGTTTAAGATAAGGATGGAATTTTCATGGACTGGAGCTAATTTTATCATGTGGTTGAAGGTTTGTGGTAAATTAGGAGCATGGAGGGGAGAGGAGGCATGGTTAGGGTATCAAATGAAAACATTATGAAGAACATTTCTGTTCTGAGCACTTGCTGAATGAAAAATAATGACATTTCATATTACAAAAACAAGTGCTTTGGATATTTAGAATGTGTGTTCTGCTAGATATATTGTAACTCCATCATATAGTGAGATGAGAAATATATATACATAATGCTAAGGGTGAGAACAGTAAGGACCTTTGGGGGTTTCTTGCTTTTGTATAGGAAGTATTAGCAAGTTACTTTAAAAAAACTGTTTCTTGCACTAAAAGTCTGCTTCTTCCTACACTCAAAATTTGTCTTAATCATCACACCTTTTGAGCTATTCTTGTGGAGACATTTAGTGATAATATTTTGAAGGGTGGTTTTAGTTTTCAGGTTTCACCACTATTGTGAATGCCTTTATGTTAAGATAGTTAAGTATTAGAAAGTCTAAACTCATTATTTTCTTGCTGTCAACAAATTCAATTTAGTCATAAAAAAACTTTACTGGAAAACATTTTTGTGATAACAGGCAGTCAGCCCTCACCTTTCAATCATTCCAATGTTATTGCAGGATTTGATCTTTCATCAATCTTTGGTAGTCTGAAGGGAGTCTTCAAAGCTTTTATTTTGTATTTTATTTTTATTTTGTAAATCCCATAAAGGGGATTTCTCAATGCTGGTTACATGGTTTGCCCTACACCAAACTGTTTTTGCTCAATCCCACTGTCCAAATCTCATAGTGCATGGTAATTTTGGCAGAGAGATAGATACCACACCAAGTTTTTTAGGAAATTAATCTGATGTTTGAAAGCAGCTCTTCCCTGTCCTTGTCTGATGTTCAAACCCACCTTCTATAACTGGGTGTCAACTGGATGCATTGGGCCACCATCTCTCCATCAATTGAATGTATAATGCTGTTCTAAGCAGTATACCAATTGGATCCTATAAGTAAAGACTTACATTTAAAGTATCTTGGATGTACGCAGGACCAACCATCTATGATACCTGGGATCTCTGTCACTCACTTGAATATTAACGAATCAGGACTAAGTAAAGGTACATATTTTGTAATGCAAAGAAATATATAAACATTAAATATCCATTAGTAATCATTTTGATATATATTTCTTATTTGCAGATATTCACACGTCAAACTGCAGAATTGCGGGTATAACAGTTGCTGCAGATAAGAATAATATTCATTTTAATTTTATTGAAGCACAATCAGTTTGCAGGCAGCTGGGATTAATGCTAGCCCCAGAATCCAAGGTTGAAATTGCTTGGAAACATGGCTTTGAAACTTGCAGGTACAGAAAATCTTTCCAACATTTACTTTTAAATGTTTTATGCTAATTTATGTACAAATTACCTTTTTTAATGCCATTTTAAAAATAAAATGTCATTATTATTACTCAGAAATAAATCAAGATTAGAAGCATGCAAACAATTAAAAATTAAATAGTCCCTCTTATTCTTAAAAGCAGAAAGTGTTGGTTATTTATTCCCAAATTAAATTTATTCCCTTTTTTCTCCACAAATTCACATGCATAGATTTAAAACTATTATGTATATTATTTGTGTATTATAAATATGAATGAGTGTGGCTTCAGATAAGCAGTTGAAGTTCACTTAAATGTATACCTAATCATGTGCAACTTTTGCCTCCTTGAAACTTGAAACAGAAACTGTCTATGCCTATCACAAACTTCTTGAAATTTTCCTGTTTTCCAAAGGATGAATCATCCTGTGTCACTGAAGGTTGGTTTTCACTGCACCTAACCTTGACATTTTTGAATATTTTTTTTCCTTTTTATACAAATGATTCAAGCTGTGGATTACACGTGGCATTTGAGTAAAGTAACCAGTGCAAACTCCCCTAATGAAAATGAATTGTCAAGACAAAAAGAAACATCTAATGACTTTAATTTAAATTAAATTAAAATTAATAGCACTAGTTATTATTTACCATGTATTTTATAGCTTTCCCCTTTTGAAACATTTAATACCTATAACTTTTAGAAAGACTCTGAAGACCACAGCCAAAGGTTTGTGAGCTGGCGCCAGCCACGGCTGAGGGGCTTTTTTTTAATTCACAAAATAAAGACTGTTACCTGTTCCTGCCACGTCCTGCCTCTTATTCCCACGGACCCATCTAACACTTCTGAGTAAAGAAGAGTAGGCTGGGAAAGTAACTTCAGATATGATATTATTTGCTTCAGGACTGAACAAGGAAGGTGGAATCATAAAACCAAAGAATAATATTGGGAAAACTGGGGAATTCTGGGAATTGAAGCCCACAAATCTTCAAGCTGCCAACGCTGAGAAACACTGTTCTATACAGTACTGTATATATTAACTTTGAAAAATAACACTCCATTGTTGCTAGGATCATATATCTAACAAAAAAAAAAATGCTTTTCACTCTAGTTTTGGCTGGGTAGCAGAAGGCTATACTGTAATTTCACGGATAACTCCAAATGAAAAATGTGGTCAGAATAACACTGGGATTCGCACCTGGAGAATGCACATAGACAGAAAAGCTCGTGTTTATTGTTACAATTCTTCAGGTAAGTGGGATGAGATATGGATTATAATAATATTTTGCACCAGAATCCCTCCTGAAAGTTAAAGTAATAACAGTTGGGGAGATTTCCATACTGCTAGAAGATTGTGGCTGACTTCTAATATTCTAATGTATACAGCTTCACTATACAATAACTTCCTGGGGAGCCTGAGAAACTCAGAAATTGCTAGTCAGCTATGCCACTGTTGACAAGATTACCTGTTTTTTCATTAGTCAAAGTTTGCACCATGGAAGAGCATTATGAAATTTAAATTGCTTTAGGTATGCCCAAAATATACTGTTTTCTAATTTAAAAAGTTATACAGCTAGTGTTCAAATTACAAAAAACATATATGTAAAGTTCTACCATAAGATGAAATAGTATTGTTGCTTATGGAATAAGCAATGTTGCTTATTGGAATAAGTCTAGCAAAGAGTTAAGTCTGATAGATCCTTCAACATCAGATCTCTCTGAGCAATCTAAAGCCCCTGTCACACTGCAGCAACAGATGGAAAGAGGATGTAAAACGGAGAAAAACACTTACCTTCACCGATGTTTCCTTCTTACTCACTGCCTCAGTCATCTTCTTACTCTATCTCCGTCAGGCATCCGTCTATTTGGAACATTTCATTGCTCAGAAAGGTTTGAGTGCTCAACATACTGTTTGAGCGGAAAATGTATCAACACGGTCCTCTGCTCCGCTAGCATACGAGGACATCCCTGTCTGCACCGTTGTCACTAACGCTATGAGATCCGCTATATCGCTAGGCATCTGCTGCGCAACCGCGCAACTCGAATCCGCTCCTAGCGTAAAATGGACACAGGGAGGAAGTGAACGGACGCGGGAATCGACAAGACGCCTGTAAGTAGCACGGACGAGAAAGGATGGAAAAGCGGATAGCGCGCTAAAGAGCTATATTAAATGTTGAAAATATCGGTCGAGAGGACCGCATCTTCGGATAGATGTCTGAGGATGTCGTTAGAGATGCCAAAAGGATCTTCGTTCGAGTTCATTTTACCATCCACTCTCGTCTCCGTGTTCTTCCTGTTATCTGCTCTTTTGCAATTTGCCCCTTTATAACAATGGGTGGAAAATTTAGGAACATTTTTCTCGTCCGCTGTGTCCTTTTTACAAACGTTTTGCATCCATTGGGCAGTGTGACAGGGCCTTAACAGGACTGCTCTATTACTCTACAGTAGTACCTTTTAGCTATGTAGAATAACACTTAGTAAGATGTCCCCTGCCTTTGGTTATTTTAAAAAATGTGTGTCAAATAGCATCAACAAATCTCACTGCACTGTTTTCTTGTCCTCTTTTCAGATACGTGGATTAATTCATGCATCCCGGAAGAAAGCACAGTTGCATTAACAGACAGCTCCACTGAGATGAACTCAACTTCAACAGCCTCATTTCAGGATACCTCCACAGGGGTTGACACAACTCAGTTACAACAAACCCAAAAGCCCTCAAAGTATCGCATCATATGTGTAACAGAAACTTTACCACCCGAACCTATTCTCGAGAAGGAAAATCTGCTTTTCACTGATAAACGAACTGCCTTTAAAAATGAGGGTGTCCCATTTGGAGGTAATAGCCATACGCGTTGCTTTGAGTTTCATGGTTTTACGTTAGAGAGAGGACAAAAGGAACACCTCAGGTTTTTTTTTTTAAATTGCTAGCTTACAGGGGAACTTAAAAGGTGTGCTCTTGAGGTGGTAAGATGAATCAAACCACTATAACCAGAATTGTAGTCTTTTCCTTTTGACATGTTTCAAGCCACCAATTCTACAATCCAAATAAGGCAATTGAGAGCTATTCTAACATAGTGGTTGGAGAATTGCTACTCCAAATCTTAAAGCTGGATGCACTAGGTTGCTGCTTTCCCTCAGGCTTCAACATATCTCTTCCCTACCTTTCAGCTACCTGACTTACAAGATATAGATTTGGCAGGAATTTTAAGTAGACAATGGACATGAAGATCTTTAAATATACCAAAGCAGTACAAGAAAATGTTATTAGTTGGCTTTTTTCATCCTCTCAACTAGAAAACTCTTTGTAATTCAATTAGAGTCTACATTAAAAAAAAAGGTCTGAAATCAAAGAAAGTTTTTGTGCTCTCCAAGATTTGGGCAAAGTTATTATTGCCACTTCTATCACTCCTACTACTTACTATTAATACTAAACTGGCAGCTGTTGTATGTTAAGTGACTCCTTAGTCAACCTCCTCTACTGGTTTCATTTCCAAGAATGCTCTGAATACATTTAGAAAATGGAAATGAGTGACTAACACACAGTGAGTCTGTATATCTGAAAAACCTCAAAAGTATCTTGGAAAGTGCAAGAAAGTAATAGAGGGCATAGGGAGGAGGAAGGATGCCTTTCAATCAGTATGTTAACTCCTGGCGACTATCTGGACAAATCCCTACAGTTTTCTTACCAAGATTCCAGAGGTGGTTTGCCATAACCTGCTTTCTATGGCTGAGAGAGTGACTGGCCTAAGGTTATCCATTTGGTTTTCAAGCTGCCAGTGGGACTAGAATTCACAGCCCTGGTGCCTGCACCACTACACCAAACTGGCTCTCTAATAGAGGGTACTGATCATTAAAAATAAGAGCAATTGTTCTCCTGTCCTATTTAGATATATGTATGGATTTGTTAGCTGTAGGTTGGTTTTTGTGTTGCACATGTTGAAAAGAATACCTTTGGACACTGAAGCTCAATCTATTCCATTACCTTAGTTTTTTCAGCAGGTTACACTGATATTAGCCTCATCAATTTGTCTTCAGAAAAAGGGATGTTTTGTTATAAGTTTTTTTCACAATAAGCAACTCTGGCTAAAGCAGGGGGAACCTTCTAAGCCATAAAAATATTTGTCTTTTTTTCAATCAAAACTCTGGAAAAAATTAACAGTTTCAAAGGTTTTTTTTTTTTTNCAAAGGTTTTTTTTTTTTTTACAAAGTAATAGTAATATTAATAGCTGCCTCTTTAAATTCTAGTATTAAAAAATCTAAAATTAAAAATTTCACTTGGTGAAAATAAACACATACAGCAACAAATGCAATAACAACCTTTTGATCATATGTCATAGGAAGCTATATTCTGGCCTATTGAACCACGATTTGCAAAAACAAATGCATACGCT
Organism: Laticauda laticaudata; assembly: GCA_004320025.1. Lineage (NCBI taxonomy): Eukaryota > Metazoa > Chordata > Lepidosauria > Squamata > Elapidae > Laticauda > Laticauda laticaudata. Next base: position 2,157 of record BHFT01071804.1, on the reverse strand, counting down.
TTCATTTTGCTTCTTTCTTTGCTTTAGTCAAAAACAACTAGAAAGCCAAACAAAACCACAAAAAAACTTCTGCCTAGTCATATTTACTCATGGATAACTCCATCTGAAGATAAGTCAACCCTCCAATTTCTAACCAAAATACTATGAAAGTCCACCATCCATGGATTGGCAAACCCTCAACATTTCTGTAGGTTTTTTTTATATTTTTGTATCTTTTTAAATTCTGAAAGACAAAAAAACAAAAAACAAAATTCATTTGTTTTTCTATTCTATCAGTAAGTACTGTTTTTCAGAACAGATTCCATCTTAATTTTTCATCAATGGCTTTTTCATGGGTGGCACACTTCTCATTGAGGATTGGCTTAATTGTATATGGGTTTGTTTGCAAGTATATATAGGTACTTTTTAGAAGTATTACTGAGGGGTAGCCATCTTTTGCTTAGATATGAATGTACCAAGCGACTTTTTTTTTTCAAATAGTGTGGGTGACCATCTACTGCTAGTTTATTTTTAGTGGTATACATGACAAGAAAGCGGTACTTTTTTCCAGCTGAAACAAGCTAAAGGAAAGCTTAAAACTGTCAGGAATGTTCCAACTAGTAACTACAGTCAGACAATACAGCTAAGAACAAATGATCGACTGGAGATGTGCATCTATGCTATGACAGTGGACGAGTTGGCAAGCACATTCACAACTAAATTGTGGCAATGTTGTCCCATGCAACATTAAAACCACATTTGGTCTGTGTTTAACTGTTGATAAATAAGCAAGGATACAAAGCTAATCTTGAAATCAGAACAATTAGATTTAATACCAGTTCAGATCCGAAATTATACTCAACAAAGTAACAGAATTGGAAGGACCTTGGAGGTCTTCTATTCCAACCTTCTGCTCAGGCAGGAATCCCTATAGCCGTGATGGCGAACCTATGCCACACTTGCTGGAAGTGGCACGCAGCAATATCTCTCTGGGTACTTCAGCTATCACCCATTGCTCTTCCAGGTTCTGGCGCATGCATGCACACTGGCTAGTCTTTGCGTGTGGGGAAGTGCTAGGAATCAAAAGAGCAGCTCCACGGTGTGCATGTGCGCACCAGCCAGCTGGTCTTCGTGCATGTGGGAGCGCCAGAACCGGAAGAGCAGCTTCACAATGCACATGATTATCCACTAGGACTCCAAGATCCCTCTTACAAGTACTACTATTGAGCCAAGTACCACCTATTCTATACCTGTGCCATTTGGTTTTTCTTGCCTAAATGTAGAACATTACCTTTTTCACTACTGAATTTCATTTTGTTAGATAGGGCCCAATATTCAAGTCTGTCAAGATCCTTCTGTATCTTAAGCCTGTCTTCCAGAGTGTTTGCTATTCCTGTCAGCTTGATGTCATCTGCAAATTTGATGAGTTTCCCCATCTATCCCGTCATCTAAATCATTCATGAAGATATTGAAGAATACTGGGCCTAAAACAGAACCTTGGGGTACCCCACTGCATACTTCCCTCCATGTTTACTTGCTAGTTTCTTCTTGTTTTGGGGCTTGTGCATACAGTGAAACAGAAATATATTGGAGAAAAAACCCAGCTGCTCAAGACTTAAAATTCTGCAAAGGAATCCCACTGCAGCATCCAACAAATTATGGAGAATGGTGTGAATTCTTCTGCCATTGGAGTCTCCTCTGTGAACACTGGAGAGAGAGAGAAAAGCCACTTTGAATTTTTTTTTCAGAAAACAATACTGCCACTAGAAATTTTCAAAAAGATTGTTTAGTCTCCAAGATTTCACAGTTACCTCTTTCTTCTTTCCAGCTGTACCTATCGTGCTTCTGGTGCTTGCCCTCTTCTTCTGTACCACTGCTATGGTTTTAGCTGTCTGCTATATCAAAAAGTAAGTAAAACTTGTGGCTTTGCGCTTCCATGCATTTCTATCAGTAACATATATGGAGATGCTCATGCTATCTTTTCACATGCAATAAGACTTGCGCATTCTTCTCACTGTATAGAGAATGTTTTGAGTCACCAATTAGACTGATAGTTTTAATCATTAAATATATTTATTTATGCCTTCTTGATGAAAAATAAATACACTACTCAAAAAAATAAAGGGAACACTTAAACAACACAATGTAACTCCAAGTCAATCACACTTCTGTGAAATC
>BHFT01071798.1:0-25484 GCA_004320025.1 Laticauda laticaudata | reverse complement strand
AGAGAGGATACGAGCGGGCAACAGACATAACCAGCGAAAGGACCAATCAATGTCCATATTCAGGACATCATCACATCATGCAATCCATTGAATCATCCATGCAGCTCAGTTTGCGATGCCATGCATATGCTATGAGCAAGTTCGTAGGCTGAGTTATCGAGGAACAACAGGCACTAGCAGAAGATGACTGAGCCATCAAGCATGGTACAGCAGAGCTCTAATAATGACCTGTAATGCGCTATTGTGGATAGCTAATTTCCGAGTCAGATCAGCATATCACGCCAATACTAGGTTTACTATAAACCAACAGGAACCTAAAAGCAATAGTTATCAACAGATTTGGATAGTGGATTGAGGATCTAATAAGCTGGATTTGACAAGTTAGAACAAAGAGATATGATACTTCTATTATCTTCAAATACAGCACATGAGATGCTCTGTCGCATCTTCTCTTGGAGACAAAGACACCAGTCTTAATGATTAAATAGGCTGACTAAATCCTGAGATTTTTGAGGGAAGACAGGTCTCCTGAGTGGAAGAGGCAATTGCTCTGAATGAATATCATTCTTGGTCAAGAATGCTTGCTTCACAGACATCTTCTCAATTTGTGTCCAACAGAGGATGGTGTTATTGTGTGTGTTTTGTGCCTTTAAATAATTTGACCTGAAAGCGTCCTTTAGATGCTAGTTTTTGGCAAGGTTAGAAGCGTTTGCCTCTTCCTAGTGCTGAGAGAGGGGAGGACTGACGCTCCAACATGATGTAGATTTTTTGGCAAGGTGAATCTTCACCATTCCCTCTATAATTTTACACTAAATTATTTCTAATAGAGAAGTGTGGTCATCTGTAGAATCTAATGGTGATTGTGTCTCCATTCTGACGTTATTTTTGTGTACTCGCAAATATTTAGAAAAAAATAACTTATCTACTGCTTGTGCAGGTCTACAGTAAACAAATTCCTCAACTGTCCCTAAAAAGGAGGAATTGCCTTCCCCCATCTGCTAAAGAGCATGTTAAAAGTGGAGAACTGACAAAACTGTTATTTACCTCACCTGTTGTTTTTTTCTGAAGGAGAAGTAAGATATTCAAGTATCTCATGACTGTTCTGAGATCCAGGAAGACTGAGGTGACGTCCTGTGTTGAAGGGAATGGAATTGAGAATTCCTTTGAAAATTCTTTTCAAATCATATGTATTTAGTATGGTTGATTATCATAGTTGATTGTGTAGTTACTCAATTTTAGTTCTACAACCTAAGAAGGTTGGGCGTGAACACTGAGTCCAGTTGTTCTTTAAATGATTTGCATGGAAGGAGTTTTCAGGAAAAGATTTAAACATCCTTCTGTAGTATACGGCTTTTGTTAACTTTTGGTTAGTCTGATTTTGATTCAGTTTAAAAAGTGTCATGAAATTTTATTTTTTGACTTGCAGTAGAATTTCATCAAATCCTTTAGGAAGTGTTGGTTTGTATATCCCACTTCCAGTTTTGAGTTTCAGCAAAGAGATTTATGTATGTAGTTACTAGTTAAACAAAACTATTTGATCTTTGTCTGGTAAGTGTATTTCTCATATTTTGGTATTTAAAATATTTATTATCTCCAGTAGAAACAATGCAAACATCTGCATTTAAGTATCAACATGACAAATCTTAAAAGAATGAAAGCAAAAATTGTCTAAACGAACTGACAATTGCTCAAGACAGTCCTTGAGCACATCTTACGTTGAACACAGATTGAAATATTGGAGCAAATAGCATATATCAACAAGTCAGTGTTAAAATGAATACTTGCTGATTGATCAATACATTCTCTCACACCAAGTCACGGAACAGACTATTGATCCAAGCTATCAATGAAAAGAAGACAATGGATGAGGAGAAAAAAGTAACCACTGGGTTGTATGAAGTTTGCAATTTATAGTTTGTTTCCTATAGTTTCCCAAGAGAAAAAAGGGCACAGGTAGTTATATTACAAACTGGAAATTAAAAGAGTAACACTTTAATACTGGGAGCAAGGTAGAAATAGAATATACTTATTATGATTAATCTCTTAAGAAGTTCAAAGGAACTCTTAAAAGATTAAGATTCTCTAAGTTCCATGGCAGCATGACAATATGTACATGCCACAGATGTATATTTTTACAAAAATGGTTGGAAAATTGATAAAATATTCATATGCTTTTCATAAACCACATGTTCACTTTAGGCAAAGGCTTATTCAATTTTTTGCAGCCTTTTTAATCGTAGCCTGAAAACCACTTATTTCTCTTCCAGAAGTACAACTGCGGCAAGAGATCTGTTCTTCTCATTCATGCCCATTAACCACTAAATAAGTGTTTCTCCAACCTGACCATTTAGATGGTGGACTTCAACTCCAGATATTCCCAAGTCAACCTGGTGCTAGGGAACCTGGGGTTGAAGTCCTATCTTAAGTGCCAAGGTTGAGAAAACAACTGATTAATAACTATTTAAAAATCTCATGTTCTCTGCATTTCCTTAGGATTAAGAGTCATGGGCTATAGTTCTAAACATCTGCATAAACATTACTGTCAGGGTAAGGACTGGCTAAACTCTTTGGGTTCATGCATCCCTTAGTTATGCAGGCCTGAAATTCTGAGGACTTTTCATTTGAGCCTAATCTGGAAGTTGTTCAATTGAAGAAAACAATGAATCACACAAATGACAATTGACTCTATCATTCATTGCTCTCTCACCTGCTGTGTTTTGCGCCATCAGAAGTTAGAAAAAATTGATATAACTCCTTGGCTGACTGGCAATGTTTTCTTAACACTGATTCCTCATGGTTGAATTTTGGACACCAGAGCTGAATGAGAGTCTTTTATTCAGATTCTTAGCATCATCCTGAGTAGCTTTCTCATATGGGGAAGGCCATGGTATACAGCTTTTAATAAACGTATAACCTAAATAAATCTGTATCAGCTTGCTGCCCATCTAATGGTAGTAGTGATATTGCAAACTTCCCATAAATACACCAGATAGGAATACACAAAATGACTAATTCTAACTTATTGTAAGCTAACTTAGCAGATTTGGACAGCACATGCACAATTTTGTTCATGGGCCATTACTCTGGCCTAGGCAGCCTATTTAACATAACAAAGCTCTCCAGGTAGAGCTATAGAAATTGCCAACAGCCTTTCATTACATATCATCCACAAGACCACAGCTGGGACCAGACAGCTTACAAAAAAAAAGTTTTGCCCCCCCCCTTTTTGGCCCCCCCCCCAATGGGGGGCCCCCCCCTTGCCATGGGGGAATCTGACAATCAATCAGAATACAAGAGCCTTCAAATTCAAATCCAACAGAGGGGCATAAAACAGAGCACTCTTCAGCATTCTTCCTTTTCTTCCCACCCAAGAGCTCGAAGGCATTTATCCTGTCTGTCAATTAACTATCTTTCAAGCCACTCCCATGAATCCAGTGTCTTTCTCCATGGTAACTGAACCCAGAAGGATATTTCTTCAAACAAGAGCAAACCCTATTTTTCACGCTGTACAATTAGAACAATTTGAACTTAGTCATCTAAGACGCGTTTCTAAGAAAGGATCACTCCACAAGCTAGAGTTTGGAATCCGTTTAGGCCTATCATCTATTTGGCAGAAAGGTTTGGGTAAATTGTGGTGGGAACAGCCTTGGGAGATAGGAGTGAGGAGCCAGAGTCCAGACAGCAGTCAGATAAAAAAAGATTAATCTAAAAAGGAGAGATGGGATGGACAAAGCCATCTTAGAAAGGATGTCTACGGAGATTCTCCAATAATCCAAATCAATGTTTGTTCCAAAAGTGCTTTTCCAAAAGGCAGCTGGACTTCTCATTGGTTGTTTTTTTTGTCTTTTTGCTTCTCAGTCCGGTTTTTTAAGTCCAAACTAAAGAAGTTCTGGTATGAGAAGCAAAACATTTTTCAGGAAAAATAATAAAACAAAAAGTCCAGTTGCTTTTGAAAACAAAGTGGGAATTTTCAGAAAGGTACCCATCCCTGGTTTTCTGAAAGCAGAGGAAGGGAGGAGAGGAAGGATTTCAGACTTGGCAAAGATTCTGGTAATTTTACAATGATGGGGTGTTAGCGATTATGGTTTCTGGTTCTTGCCTGGAATCTGATGGGGTGAACAGGTTTAACGTGCTTCTCAATGGACCTAAAGCTACTTCTGCGGCTCTCTGGTGACCTTTTTTCTCTAAGCAAACTGATCTCTGAATGCATCTTGGATTTCTGCGTTTCTAAACAAGAGGAAAACAAGACATCCATTTCCTGCAAAAATATCATCCTCTGCCAGGAGGACTACAGCTGGCTTGGGTCATTACCAAGCATTCTGTAAGTAGAGAGAGGATCCTTTAGCTACAGGAAACAGGTGTTGGGCTTGTGAAAAGAAACAGCTGAAGACTTTAAAGGTTAGAGAATGGGTAAGGGGCGTTAACCTCTTGACCTGCCAGAAAAGGGGACTCACAATAGGATATAAGTACCAGATGAGTTCTGCTACTTGCCATGGAACTTCAGTCATTGTTCCCATGTCATTCAGCGTGGTAGCATTGTTTACAAGTCCCTCTTGCTCTTCTGTCCTGGTCCTTCCACCTCATTCTCTAACTGTAGCAATTCTGCTGGAAGTCGACAAGTGTGTGTCAACTGAAACAATCTTTCAATTTGGTAATTCAAAGAAGAAGTTCTATGATCTCAGTTAGCTTTTCCAAAAAATTAGCTTGCAGAATATCAGGAATGCTTTCTTTAGTGCCAGATTCACACTTGGACCGTTCTCAGAATTAATCGGATTAGAGATTATCGGGATTTGAAGTGCCATTGTATCGGAGGACAGGAGCCTTGGCTATTGCCAGATGTGGTACATTGAATCTTAAAACTAGAGCGCGGAGATCTTGTTTAAATCTCTGTTCACCTCTGACATTGATGCCAATTATTCCTTTTCCAGCATCAGTGTTTGCAATATGTCTGTGCCCCATGTTCAAGTTCAAACTTAACTCTGATTAGAGCTGGTTTTAATTTGGTGCCTGTGATCAAGACAAAAAATTCTGAACTGGCCGCTTGGACTGCTTTAGTTCCTTCAAAAATATTTGACGAAATGCTATGGTTCATCTCAACAGTGATTTCTAATAATGGCCATCCATTGCTTACCAGATTCCATGGAAGAAATGTCATCCTTAATGTTACTGTGAATTTTAGTTTTGATCTATAACTCCCAAGTTCAGTTTTATGGGTTGACAGATTTTAGCTATAGTATTAGCTAAATTGTTAGAGTCATCAGAAAAGAAGATAAATACAGTACTTAATGCATGGATTAAGTTATATTTCCAATCATTACGCAACTTTTCTAATATACATCTCACCAGCTAATTAGGGGCAAACTCCAGCAAATCTTGAGATTAGCAGAATTTCAAAAACTATGGCAGAGTCAGACCTGGCATAAGTATTGGATTGGGAACGCTGCAAAGGAAACAAATGGGACATTAACATTTCTATTTTAGTCTTCATGAAACAACTAAGCTCAGAAAACAACAGAATGCAACAAGTTAAATTGCTGTGTGAAGGCAAAAAAATTCTTGAAAAAAGACTTACCTTAGAGTGAGCCATGCTTACCTGAGATTTAGAGAAGATCAGCCATTAAAACCTATAAATTTTTCTGTATCCACTCGAAAATACATAATATGCACAAATGTAAGAACAAATTAATGAATAAGTATTTCAGAAGCATCTAAGAAAGGGACTCTGGTTCATTAGGATCAGAACTAATTTATAAGCTCTTAACAACAGCATTTCATTAGGAAACAGTAAGAACTGTTTCTAAATAGTGCACATAACACAAAGATGGGATTAGTAGTGTTTATTTCTTAAATATCGCCTATAAGTTAAAAGTTATTCCATACAAGTGAGCAAGAGGAAAAGTCAGAAAAAAAACCCCAACACTTCCAGTTGTTGGGTTGTACATGGGATGCACGAATTTTTTTTCCAATACTGCAGTGACCTTTAGATTTCCAATAATTGGTTATTTGGAGAAGCAATCATCAGTTCAAGAAATAGTGGTTTTGGGTTTTCTGAATGCAACAGTAATAAATCACCTCATTTCATAGCTTAACTAAAGTCTATTTTATCTGAGGGCCTAAGGGGGAAAATGTTTTTTGCTTATCCACTTCTGCTCCATGATGTGAATGACTAACTTCGTAGCTTTATTTTCTTCATCTTATAATTTCTTATTTCAAATGCAACTTCGATCTGATGCCTTCAAACTGAATTCTTTATACAGGAATAAGCTACCTGTAGCTAAGCCAAGTTGTTATGCTGCAACTAATATTTCAAGGTGAGCTATTTCAGACTGATGCGCCAGCTGCTGTTTGCACAGCATACCAATAAAATTACTTACACAATAAAGCTCTTGTGTGGTGTGTGTGGTCCTATCTCAGATTCAGAACAAACAGGCTTACTCGTTGGTTCTCTGCAAGTGTGGTTGTAAACCGCCAGTTTATTGTTTAGGAGTATCCTTAGTTCCTCAGATGATGTAAGGCCTTGTAGGACATGCTTGCAGTTTACGGTAACTGCTTGGGTCTTCCTTACGGCCACATGAATGCACTTTTCTCTGATTTGCGTATCAGGGAATATAGTTTAATAGAAGAGCGTGCGCCATGGCCTATCCCTTTTATGAACTTATTAAGAGGTTGAGTCGGATTGCTTAATAATTGTAATAGTTTAGGTTGGCAGGATTTTGCAGCAACAGTGACTATAGGTGTCCCCTCTTCCTTGTCAAAACATGTACACTCCCCATCTGCTCTTATGAAGGAAGTGAAACAATTACTATCCTGATTGTATAAGTAGGTGGTGTGGTGGCATGCCAGAGAGTATGTATCCGGGATCTTTCCCTTGCAAGAGATTTGTAGGGAACATATGGCAATATGAGATGTTCATCATCAAACAACTATAAGGTTAGAGAGAGTTTATGATTGTTTGAAAGATCAGGTGTGTCAACGTTAGCAACTTAAAACCTGTGGTTCGATCAGATTCTGCTTGAAGAGGAAATCTAAGTATTCTGATGATGGGGATTCTTGGAAGCTGAAGTCACATCATTGGAAAAGCTGGACCCTTGGTCTTCTTGTGGGTTGAATTGCACAAGTCCAGGATATGATCAAATTACATAAGAAACTCACTATTATTCTTGGTAACATAGTGGGGGTTTCTTGCAGTTGCCAAGATTATTGCCTTTGCTTCTAAAAATCTTTGTTGAACCTCTCATGAAAAAAAACCTTCACCTCTTAATCTTAGTGGGATCCTGGAGCTTGCAAGTGCCCCTGAAGGGCCAGTCTCCTTGTGTCAGCCAACACGGTGCAGTAATTTTATCAATTTTTTTTGTTTTTTTTGAGCAGCTCCGGGCAATATTAATTTTTTATTTATGTATGCCCTGGAATATTGCTCTCTGGAAGATGGAGAGATCAATATTCCCTAACAAAATAACCTGTGGTTTTAGTTGTCACATTGAAGCTCCAAGAAATGCTTGGGGCTTTACTGCTCCTTCTACATGGACTTTGGTGCTGATCTACTGTCTCCATGAATACCCCTGGTCAGCTTGTCTTACTGGCTTACCCCACATCATCTCAACTTGCATTTGCCACCAACCTGGAATCTCCTAGCAGAGGTTTCATAAACAGGCCACTCCACCTACTTTTCACACCTTCTGCTACTTCTTTTAGAAAATTTAGAATCTGGGCAGAATTGGGCATTTGCCCAGCTGAAGCATTTCTGATCCTGCTCTCAGGAGGAAAAATGACATAGAACATTTTCAATGTTCTAGCTATTAGAGTTCTTTTTGGTTGAATATTTTTTTTAAAGAAAATGGTGCAATTTTCACTCTGGAAGAGATGACCAGATAAAAGATAATCAGAGTTAGAAGGGACTTGTAGGTCATCTCGTCAAACCCCACCCAACGCGGAGACCTACACATTTTGACAAATGGAGTCCAATCTCTTCTTGACAGTCTCAAGTGATGGCGCTCCCACACTTCTGAGGACATGAAATAATGAAAGCAGCACTCTTCGGTACAATGGGGGAGGAAGCTACCCATAATTGTGTGAAACATTTATTTTTGACAGTCATTGGTAATATGATCTCCCAAACACACATAAACCATGCTCAACTATAAAAACAGGAAAGTTGAATCGGTCAGGCATCTGGAATTGCAACGCCATCAGCCAGATCTGGTAGCGCCAACTATCAGCTAGAAAAGTGGTCTGGAGACTACCAGGAATGCATTGTTGAGACATTGGAAGTATCTAGTATACTTCCAGCTTGCTGGGAAGCCATATAAAATATGATTGAAAGTGTTTTGCAATGGAATGATTGTACTATGGCAGGCACTCTACTCCAAGATGTGGCTACCTTAATTGTGTAGAGAAGAGAGAAATTTCACAGATACTCTTCACTCATTTTTTCAGGGACCCCTTTATGGAGGGGAAAATGCAAATTTTAGTAGCAATCACACTGCAACAGTTGTTCTGTAGCCACGGTAACTTCTCCAAACACAATCATGTGCACAATTTCCATGTTCCTCTGACTAGTTTGAAAGAGATTTGCATGCTAGGATTCTTTCAGGAAATAACACATCTGCATTTTGTTGAGCTGTCAGTAATGTTATAACAAAAGTGAAAATCTCCTTTTTTCTGCAAAAAGGGGGGCCATTGTGGAACATCATGTTATGTGTTCCTTCTGTGATAATTATACCATTCATATATTTGTTAGGTTCATGTTTTGTTCAAAAAAATGACTCTGACACTTTAGATAATATTAAATATTGTGACTTTCAATATGTGCCTTCTGTCAAGAGACAGAACTGGTGTCAACGTGATAGACACTGGCACTGCATTTTACTTCAGCTTCTTCTATTCCATCCAGACGCATGACAGCCTCCTAGATGAGGCATCAGTTGCATCTCTATCACAGCCTGGAGTAAGGATACAGTGTAAAGTTAGGTGTTATCAGTGCACATCTCTTAACCACTGAATGACCTTTTCAGGAACAGCAAATCATTGTAAAGGCCCTGTCACACTGCCAACGGATGAAATGTTTGTAAAGGCAACAGCGGACGAGAAAAATGTTCCATCCGTTGTTATCACTCTGCAAAAGGGGCAAAAATTTGCATTACAGAAGCGGATAACAGGAAAGAGAACGGACGGGGGAGGACGCAGGGGTGGATGGAAGCGATGCAGAACGGAAGCCACGATGGAAGCGGATGGAGCGGATGGCACATCGCAAGACTTCGGGGGGCCGCAGCAAAGCAGCGCGGACGAATACAGCGGATGCAGAACGGACGCGGAATGGATGAAGGCGATGCACAGCGATGAAGCGGATGCACAGGGGAAGCCCTGCGGATGCACAGCGGAAGACCTAGCGATGCCTAGCGTTAATTGCGCATGCGGGGGGATTTATTGCATCAGCCCCGCGGATATAAAGGAAGTAGCTCGGGAAGCAGGTCACCAATTCAGAGGAAAGACCTGCTGCAAGACAGCATTGAGTGCCCTTGCCATGCCTGCCCTGCCAGCAGCCTTCGCTGCAGTGCCTTGCTGCCTTTGCCATCTGTACACGACTTGTGCCTGCCAGCCTTGGTGCCTGCTGCTGCAAGCCTTGCTGCTGCCATCCTGCCACTTGCTGCCAGCCCAGCAACCAACACCAATGCGGAAAAAGAGAAAGCATCAGCCAATCTGCTGCAACACCTGGCCAAGAGGGAGCAGGGCCACCCTCCCCCCGCTGGCCCTCACTCTGCTTCCTGCGACCCGGCACCACCTACTTGAATAACATACACACATAAAACAGCAACCCAAAGCACCACCGGGCCAGGGATAGCATCAGGGCAGAGGGGGTAACAGAGCAAAGCCACCACCGGCCATAAGCATCATCATCACTCCCAGAAGCAGAAGCAGAGGAAGCCCCCAGCCAGCAGAAGAGCGGCCCGTGCTACAGAAGTCCACAGAAGCAGAGGTGGAGGGCCACGGGCGGAGGTGGCCCTTGTCCCCTTGCCAGGGTTTGGCAACAATTTGGCTGAGGCTTTCTCTTTTCCCATGGTTGTGGGGTGCTGGCTGGCCAGCAAAGGCTGCAGGATGGCAGGCAGAAGGCTGTCAGGCAGGCAGCACAAAGGTGGCAGGACCACCAAGCTGGCAGGATGGCAGGTCAGCAAGGCAGGCAAGCAATGCTGGCTGGCAGGCAGGCAGCAGGCCCAATGCGTCTGGCAGCAGGTCTCCTCTGAATGGATGCTCCGACTACTCCCTTTATATCCGCGGGGCTTGATGCAATAATCCCCCCCGCATGCGCAATTAAGCAGGCATCCCGCTAGGCTTCCGCTGTGCACCGCAGCCTTTTCGCTTTGCATACCGCTTCATCCCGTGCATCCGCTTCATCCATTCCGCGTCCGTTCTGCAGCCGTGTATTCGTTCCGCGTCCGCTTTGCGCGGCCCGGAAGTCTGCGTTGTGCATCCGCTCCATCGTTCCATCCTAGCTTCCCGTTCTGCATCCGCTTCCATCCACCCTGCGTCCTCCCGTCCGTTCCTTCCGTGTTATCCGCTCTGGGTAAATGCAAATTTTGCCCTTTTTGGAGAGTGGATAATACGGATGGAGGAACATTTTTCTCGTCCGCTGTGTCCTTTTTACAAACATTTTGCATCCGTTGGGCAGTGTGACAGGGCCTTTACAATGATTTGCTGTTCCTGGAAAAGGTCATTCAGTGGTTAAGAGATGTGCACTGATAACACCTAACTTTACACTGTATCCTTACTCCAGGCTGTGATAGAGATGCAACTGATGCCTCATCTAGGAGGCTGTCATGCGTCTGGATGGAATAGAAGAAGCTGAAGTAAAATGGCAGTGCCAGTGTCTATCACTGTTGACACCAGTCTTGTCTCTTGACAGAAGGGCACATATTGAAAGTCACAATATTTTAATATTATCTAAAGTGTCAAGAGTCATTTTTCTTTGAACAAAACATGAACCTAACAAATAAATGAATGTATAATTATCACAGAAGGAACACATAACATGGATGTTCCACAATGCCCCCCCCTTTTTTTGCAGAAAGGAGATTTTCACTTTTGTTATAACATTAACTGACAGCTCAACAAAATGCAGATGTGTAATTTCCTGAAAGAATCCTAGCTATGCAAATCTCTTTCAAACTAGTCAGAGGAACATGGAAATTGTGCCACATGATTGTGTTTGGAGGAAGTTACCGTGAGCTACAGAACATTTGCAGTGTGAATTTGCTACTAAAATTTGCATTTTTCCCCCTTCCATAAAGGGGTCCCTGAAAAAATGAGTGAAGGAGTATCTGGTGAAATTCTCTCTTCTCTACAGCAATTAAGGTAGCCACATCTTGGGAGTAAGATGTTGCCTGCCATATGGACAAAGCATTCCATTGCAAAACACTTTCAATCATATTTTTATGGCTTCCCAGCAAGCTGGAGTATATCTAGATACTTCCTAATGTTGCCAACAAATGCATTCCTGGTAGGTCTTCCAGGACCACTTTTCTAGGCTGATAGTTGGCGCTACCAGTCTGGCTGATGGCGTTGCAATTCCAGATGGCCTGACCGATGCAACTTTCCTGTTTTTTATAGTTTGAGCATGGTAATGTATGTGTTTTGGGAGATCAGTATTACCAATGACTGTCAAAAATAAATGTTTCACACGACTTATGGGGTAGCCTTCCTCCCCCATTGTACCGAAGAGCTGGCTTTCATTATTTTCATGTCCTCAGAAGTTGTGGGAGCGCCATCACTTGAGACTTTCAAGAAGAGATTGGACTGCCATTTGTCAGAAATGGTGTAGNCACTTGAGACTTTCAAGAAGAGATTGGACTGCCATTTGTCAGAAATGGTGTAGGGTCTCCCGCTTGGGTGGGGGGTTTGACGAGATGACCTACAAGGTCCCTTCTAACTCTGATTATCTGTTATCTGGTCATCTCTTCCAGAGTTGAAAATTGCACCATGTTTCTTTAAAAAAAATATTCCAACCAAAAGAATGCCTCTAATAGCTAGAACATTGAAAATGTTCTATGTCATGTTTTTCCTCTCTGAGAGCAGGATCAGAAATGCTTCAGCTTGGGGGCCAAATGCCCAATGCTGCCTAGATTCTAAAGTTTTCTAAAAGAAGTAGCAGAAGGTGTGAAAAGGTAGGTGGATTGGCCTGTTTGATGAAGACCTGCTGCTAGGAGGTTCCCAGGTTGGTGGCAACTGCAAGTTGAATGGATGGGTGGGGTTAAGCCAGTAAGACAAGCTGACCAGGTATCCATGGAGACAGGTAGATCAGCACCAAAGTAGCCATGAGAAGGAGCAGTAAAGCCCCAAAGCTATTTCTTGGAGGCTTCAATGTGACAACTAAAACCACAGGTTATTTTTGTTAAGGGAATATTGATCTCTCCATCTTCCAGGAGATCAATATTCCCAGGGCAATACATAAATAAAAAATTTAATATTGACCCTGAGCTGCCAGAAGAGAAAACAAAATAAAATTGTAAAATACTGCACCTGTTTGGCTTGAGCACAAGGAGACTGGCCCTCAGAGGGGCACTGCCAAGCTCCATGGCATCCAGCATAATTAAGAGGGTAAGGGTCATGCAGAGGTCAACAAAGATTTTTAGAAGCAAAGGGCATAATCTTGGCAACTGCAAGAACCCCCAGCTCATGTTTCACAGAATTAATTAAGGTGGAGTTTCTTTAAATGTTTTGAATCAGTATTTCCTGGACTTTGTGCAAATTTCAACCCACATGATATGGACCAAGGGTGTCCAGCTTTTCCAAATTGATTTGTGGACTTCAGTTCCAAGAATTCCCCAGTCATCATGAATTCAGCATTTCCCTCTCAGCAGAATTCTGGGAGTCGAAGTCCACAGGTTTTAAAGTTGCTAAGGTTGGACACCCCTGATCTAAACAATTCAAGAACTCTTCTCTAACCTTATAGTTGTTTATGATGAACATTCTTCATATTTGCCATATTTCCCTACAATCTCTTGCAAGGGGAAAGATTCCTGGAGATACTACTACTCCTGCCTTACCACATCCTACCTTTTATACAATCAGGATAGTAATTGGTTTTCAGCTTCCTTTTCATTAAGTGATGCAGGGAGTGGGGGAGGTGATCATGTTTGTTGAGCAAGGGAAGGAGAGGGGGAAACCTATCAGTCACTGCTCTGAAATATCCTGCACTAAACTATACAATTATTAGCAATCCTGACCAACCTCTTTAATAAGGTTCAGTAAAGATAGGCCATGGGGCAACGCTCTTTCTATTTAAATATATTCCTCTTGACTCATGAATCAGAGAAAAGTGCATTCATGTGGCTGTAAGGAAGAGCCCATAGGCTAGTTACTCTGTATAACTGCAAGCTATGTCCTAATAGCCTTTACACATGCTGAGAACCTAAGGATTATCTCCTAAACAGATACAACTGGGTGGTTTACAACACACTTTGCAGAGGAACCAACAGAGTAAGCCTGTTTTGTTGTCTGAGGATAGGGAACACACACACACAGAGGAGCTATTGTGTTAGTAATTATGGTATGCTGTGCAACACCAGGTGGCGCATCAGGTCTGAAATAGCTCACCCCTGAAAATATTGTTGCAGCAGAACAATTTGGCTTTAGCTACAGGTAGCTTATTCTGTAGAGAAGAATTCAGTTTTTGAAGGGCCATCAGATCGAAGTGCATTTGAAAATGAAGAATTATAAGATGGAAGGAAAAGAGCTACGAAGTTAGTCATCACATCATGGAGCAGAAGTGGATAAGCAAAAAACATTTTCCCCCTTAGGGCCCTCAGATAAAAAGACTTTGTTAAGCTATGGAAAGTGAGTGTGATTTATTCACTGTTGCATTGTCAGAAAACCCAAACTCACTGATTTCTTGAACTGATGATTGCCTTCTCCCAAAATAACCAAATTTATTGAGAAAATCTAAAGGTCACTGCAGTGTATTTTAAAAATTGTGCGTGCATACCCATGTACACCCAACAACTGGAAGTGTTGGGGGTTTTTTTGCTGACTTTTCCTCTTGCCTCCACTTTGTATGAATAACCTTTTAACTTATTCAGGCGATATTTTAAGAAATAAACACTTACTAATCCATCTTTAGTGTTATGTGCACTATTTAGAAACAGTTCTTACTGTTCCTAATGAAATGGCTGGTTTTAAGAGCTATAAATTAGTTCTGATCCTAATGACCAGAGGTCCCTTTCTGAGATGCTTTCTGAAATAACTTATTCATTTAATTTGTTCTACATTTGTGCATATTAATGTATTTTCAGTGAGATACAAGAAATAATTGATTATAGGTTTTAAATGGCTGATCTTTCTAAATCTCAGGTAAGGCATTCTCACTCTAAGGTGAAGTCTTTTTTCAAGAACTTTGTTTTCCTCACACAGCAATTCTTAACTGGTTGCATTCTGGGTGTTTTCTGAGCTTAGTTGTTTTTCTGAAGACTAAATAGAATGGTTTAATGTCCCATTTGTTTCCTTGCAGCGTCCCATCCAAATATTAGCCAGGTCTGACTCTGCATAGTTTTTGAAATCTGCTAATCTCAAGATTTGCTAGGTGTTGCCCCTAATTAGGCTGGTGAGATGTATATAGAAAAGTTGCAGTAATGAAATATAACTTAATCCATGCAATTTAGTACTGTATTTTATCTTCTTTTCTGATGACTCTAACAATAGTAGCTAATACTAGTAGCTAAAATCTGGGGTCAACCCATAAAACTGAACTTGGGAGGATAGATCAAAACTAAGAAGTCACAGTACACATTAAGGATGACATTTCTTCCCATGGAATGTGGTAAGCAAGTGGGATGGCCATTCATTGAGGAAATCACTGTGATGAACCAATAGCATTTCTCAAATATTTTTGAAGGAACTGAAGCAGTCCAAGCAGGCCAGTTTCCAGATTTTTGTCTTGAATCACAGGCACCAAATTAAACCAGCTCTGATCAGAGTTAAGTTTGAACCTTGAACATGGGCCACAGACATATTCAAACACTGATGCTGGAAAAGGAATAATTGGATCAATGTCAGAGGTGAACAGAGATTTAAACCAAGATCTCTCGCTCTAGTTTTTAAGATCAATGTACCACATCTGCAATAGCCAAGGTCCTGTCCTCCAGATACAATGGACTTCAAATCCCATAATCTCTAAATCCTATAATTCTGAGAACGGTCAATGTCATCTGGGCACTAAAGAAAGCATCCTGATAATTCTGAAGCTAAGTTTTTTGGGAAAAGCTAACTTGAGGATCAAAACTTCTTTTCTTTGAATTACCAAATTGGAAAAAGGATTGTTTTCAGTTGAAACACACTGTCACTTCCAGGCAGGAATTTGCTCAGTTAGAAACTGAGGGGTGGAAGGACCAGAGACAGAAGAGGGAAGAGGGAGCTTTGTAACAATGCTACCACCTGAATGACATGGGAACAATGCCTGGAAGTCCATGGCAAGGTAGCAGAACTCATCTGTAGCTATATCCTTATTGTGATTCCCCTTTTTCTGGCAGGTCAAGAGGTAACCCCCTTTAGCCCCCACTTCTCTAAACCTTTAAAGTCTTCAGCTGTTTCTTTTCACAAGCCCAACACCTGTTTCCTGTAGCTAAAGGATCCTCTCTCTACTACAGAATGGCTTGGGGTAATGACCCAAGCAGCTGTAGTCCTCCTGGGCAGAGGATGATATTTTGCAGGGGAAATGGATGTTCTTGTTTTCCTCTCTGTTTTAGAAACTGCCCAGGATCAAATGCATCAGAGATAGTTTGCTTAGAGAAAAAGTCACCAGAGAGCTCGCCAGAAGTAGCTTTAGGTCCATGCAGGAAGCACGTTAAACCTGTCACCCCTTCAAGATAGTCCAGGCAAGAACCAGAAACCATAAGCGCTAACACCACCATCATTGTAAAATTACAGAATCTTTGCAAGTCTGAAATCCTTCCTCTCCTCCCTTCCTCTTGCTTTTCAGAAAACCAGGGATGGTACCTTTCTGAAATCCCAACTTTGTTTTTCAAAAGGCAACTGGACTTTTTGTTTTTTATTTTTCCCTTGAAAATGTTTTGCTTCTCATCCAAGAAGCTTCTTTAGTTCTGGACTGAAAAACCGGACTGAGAAGCAAAAAGACAAAAAAAACAACAATGAAGAAAGTCCAGCTGCCTTTTGGAAAAGCACTTTTGGAACAACCATGATTTGGATGATTGAGAATCTCCGTAGACATCCTTTCTAAGATGCTTTGTCCATCCCATCTCTCCTTTAGATTCAGATCTTTTTTTTATCTGACTGCTGTCTGGACTGTGGCTCTCACTCCTATCTCCCAAGGCTGTTCCCACCACCAATTACCAAACCTTCTGCCAATTAGATGATGGCCTAAAAGGGATTTCCAAACTCTAGCTTGGGTGGGGTGATCCTTTCTTTAGAAACTGGTCTTTAGAACTAAGTTCAAATTTGTTTCTAAGTTGTACAGGGTGAAAAATAGGGTGTTGCTTTTTTGGAAGAAATATCCTTCTGGGTTCAGTTCCAAGTGGAGGAAAAGACACTGGATTCATGGAGGTTGCTTGGAAAGATAGTTTATTGACAGACAGGATTACATGCCTTCGAGCTCTTGGGTGAAGAAAAAGGGAAGGAATGCTGAAAGTGCCTGGTTTTATGCCCTCTGTTGGGATTTGAATTTGAGCTTGTATTCTGATTGATTGTCAGATTCCCATGCAGCCATGCAGGGGCAACTTTGTAAGCTGTCCTGAGTCCCAGGCTTGGTTGAGTCTTGCTGGATGATGATGTAATGAAAGGGCTTTGGGCAATTTCTATAGCTCTACCTGGAGAGCTTTGTTATGTAGAATAGGCTGGCCTAGGCCAGAGTAATGGCCCATTAACAAAATTGTGCATGTGCTGTCCAAATTCTGCTAATGTAGCTTTACAATAAGTTAGAATTAGTTCATTTTGTGTTTCCTATCTGGTGTATTTGGGAAGTTGGCAATATCACTACTACCATAGAATGGCAGCAAGGCTGATACAGATTTATTTAGGTTTATACGTTTATTAAAAGCTTGTTTATAAACATGGCCTTTCCCCATATGAGAAAGCTGACTCAGGATGAGGCTAAGGAAATCTGAAGATAAAAGACTCTCATTCAGGCTCTGGTGTCCCAAATTCAACCATGAGGAATTCAGTGTTAGAAAACATGCCAGTCAGCCAAGAGTTATATGCAATTTTCTAACTCTTGAGGTCGCAACACAGGGCCAGTGAGAGAGCAATGGAAGATAGAGTTCAATTGGTTCATTTGTGTGATTCATTGTTTTCCTCAACTTGAAAACTTCCAGATTAGGCTCAAATGAAAAGTCCCAGAATTTCAGGCCTGCATAACTAAGGGATGGGATGATACCCAAAGAGTTTAGCCAGTCCTGACCCCTACAAGTAATTGTTATGTCAGATGTTTAGAACAATAGCATGATCTCTAATCCTAAGGAAATGCTAGAGAACATGAGAGTTTTTAAATAGTTTAAGTCAGTGTTTCTCAACCTTGGCCACTTTAAGATGAGTGGACTTCAACCCCCAGGATTCCCTAGCCACCAGGGTTGACTGGGGAATTCTGGGAGTTGAAGTCCACCCATCTTAAAGTGGCCAAGGTTGAGAAACACTTATTTAAGTGTTAGATTGGGTGTAACTGAGAACAGAATCTCTTGCCGAGTTGTAACTTCTGGGGAGGAGGAAATAAGTGGTTTTTTCAGGCTACATTAAGAAGGTGCAAAAATATGAATAAGCCTTTCCTAAAGTGGGAAATGTGGCTTATGAAAAGCATTATGAATATTTTATCAGATTTCCAACCATTTTTGTAAATATAACATCTGTGGCATGTACATATTGTTTCATGCTGCCATGGAAGTTAGAGAAGTCTTAATCTTTTAAGTTCCTTTGAAGCTTCTTAAGAGGATTAAATCATATTTAATAAAGGATATTCTATTTTCTACCTTGCTCCCAATATAAAGGTGTTACTCTTTTAATTTCCAGTTGCTAATTAGAACTTACCTGGTGCCTCTTTTTATCTTGGGAACTATAGGAAACAAACTATAAATTGCAGACTTCATTACAACAGTGGCTTACTTTTTTCATCCCTCATCCATTGTCTTCTTTTTCATTGATAGGCTTGGTTCAATATCTGTGTCCGTACTTGGGTGAGAGAATGTATTGATCAATCAGCAAGATATTCATTTTAACACTGACTTGTTGATATATGCTATTTGTCAATATTTCAATCTGTGTTCAACAAGACTGTGCTCAAAGGGACTTTTGAGCAATTTGGTCAGTTCGTTTAAGACAGATTTTTTTTCTTTCATTACCTTTTAATATTGTGTCATTGTTGATACTCTTAAATGCAGATGTTTGCATGTGGTTCTACTGGAGATAATAAAATATTTTTAAAATACCAAAATAATAGAGAAAATACA
The DNA here is from genome assembly GCA_004320025.1 of Laticauda laticaudata. Lineage (NCBI taxonomy): Eukaryota > Metazoa > Chordata > Lepidosauria > Squamata > Elapidae > Laticauda > Laticauda laticaudata. Next base: position 7,047 of record BHFT01071798.1, on the reverse strand, counting down.
CTTGACCAGACAAAGATCAAATAGTTTTTGTTTAACTAAGTAAACTACATACATAAAGTCTCATGGCTGAAACTCAAAACTGGAAGTGGAATACAAACTCAACACAGCTTCCTGAAAGGGATTTGGATGAAATCTACTGCAGCAAAAATAAGAAATTTCATGACACTTTAAAACTGAATCAAAACATCAGACTACAAAAAGCTTACAAAAGCCTATACTACAAAGGATTGTTTTAAATTTTGATCCTGAAAATCCTTCCATGCAAATCATTTAAAGACACCACTGGACTTCAGTGTCACCCCAACCTTCTGTAGGGTTGTAGAACTAAATTGAGTAACTACACAATCAACTATGATAAGTTAAAAACCATACTAAAACAATGATTGAAAAGGATTTTTCAAAGGATTCTGCACTTCCATTCCTCAACACAGGAAACTGTTCCCTCAGTCTTCCTGGATCCTCAGAACAGGTCAGGGAGAGGTTACTGTGAATATTTCTTACTTCTCCTTCAGAAAAAAACAACAGGGTGGGGGTGAAATTAACCAGGTTTTGTCAGTTTCCTCCATCTTTTCAACATCTCTTTTAGCAGATGGGGAAGGCAATTTTCCTCCTTTTTTGAGGGAGGACAGGGTGAGGAGATTTGTGTTACTGTAGGACCTGCAGCAAGACAGGTAGATCAAGTTATTTTTGTTCTCAAATATTTGCAGTACACAAAAATGAAGGTCAGAAGTGGAGATCACAAATCACCATTAGATTCTACAAGATGACCACACTCTCTATTAGAAAGGTAATTTGGTGTAAAAATTAAGGCCAGGAGACTGGGAAATTGAGTCTCACCTTTGCCAAAAAACTAGCTATATCATGTTGGAGCAGTCAGTCCCCCTCTCTCTCAGCACTAGGAAGAAGGCAAACCGCTTCTGAAACCTTGCCAAGAAAACTGTAGCATCTAAAGAGACGCATCAGGAGTCAAAATTGATTTAAAGGCACAAAATACACACAAATAAATCCACCATCTCTCTGTTGGACAACAAATTGAGAAGAATTGTCTGTTGAAGCTAAGCATCTCTTGAACCCAAGAATTGACTGATTCATTCAGAGCAATGCCCTCTTCCACTCAGGAGACCTGGTCCTTCCCCTCCAAAAACATCTCAGGATTGTTAGTCAGGGCTTATTTAATCACATAAGACTGGTGTACATTTGTCTCCAAAGAGACAGATGCAGACAAGAGGCCACTCCTGCCATGTTGCTGTATTTGAGATATCAAATATCATAGCTACTCTTTGTTTCTAGCACTTGTCAAATCCAGGCATTATTAGATCTCAAGTCCACTATTCCAAGATCTGTTAAAGTACTAAGAGTTTGTGGTTAGAAAATTATGATGGACAGGGGCTGTAAATTAGCTATCCACAATACGCATTACAGATTATTAGAGTCCATATATGGGAGGATTCTGGAGAGCTTAGTCCAAACAGCCACCAGAAGTCAACAGTGATTGGAAGGCACCAAAAAGAGGGAGAGAAAGACTCATTGATGCTGGTGATGTCATGACTAACTTGTTCTACTGATTTTAATAAGACCTACATGTTTTTCTTTCTTTTCTATTTTCTTTTTCTTTCTTTCTTACACTTTTAGTTTTTGCTGTGGCTTCTTTTTCCTACTTTATATTAATTTGTATTAGTTTTTATCTAAACTAACTTAAAACCTTAGCTGTATTGGTGTTTTCCTTCTTTATTTGAATATCATTCAAAGACAGCTGCATACTGTGTAAAATCTATACATTTTGTTGCCCATTACTTTGGAAGAGATTCAAATGAATTGACACAGACAGAGGCAATACATTTCTTGGAATAAGTGGTCACATTCCATCACTCTTGGTGACAGAAGTAATAAAGTAGGGCCATTTGACGTAGTGGTTAAGGCACCAGGCTAGAAAGCAAGAAACCATGAGTTCAAGTCCTGCCTTAGCCATGAAAACCAGCTGGGTGACTTTGGGCCAGGAACTCTCTCTCAGTTCAACTCACATCAAACAGTTGTTGTTGTGGGGAAAATAGGAGAAAGAGTGTGTGTTGATACGTGACTTGAGTTTTTTGTAAAAATAATAAAGATGGGATATAAATTACCAAATAAATAAAAACATCTACTTTCCAAAAAATAAATTCCTATATATACTCTTGTTGCCAAGCCAATAGACATTTCCAGTATATACTGGAATTTTCCACCTGATTCATTTCTATTAAAAATTGTAATGGAGATTTATGAAAATAAGCCCAAGACTAGACCTCCTTCAGGACAAAAATAAACATTTGCTTCTCCAGGAGATGTCATTGCCGTAAAAACATAGAAATTCTACTAAGGAACAGAACATTTTGTTTTGTTTGAGAATTCCCTTTGATAAATGAACTGAAATAACAATGTTATTTTTATCATTATTGAACTAAAGAAACAAAGGGGATATTAAATACAAATGATGTTTATCAGGACACATCAGAATTTAACTTTAATTTGAAGAATATCTTTTAAAAAGCAAGGGCTGCTGCTGTTTAAAGGACATATAGAGCAGACCTAACTAGATTAGCCTTCTCCAATTCAAAGGGCGCAAACTGAGTAGGCTGCACTCCCAGCGACCGAGCATTTATTGCTGATTGGGATGTTATATTTCAACACATCAGGCTGCTATGTCGGGAAAATCTGAGTCATGTTATTTCCAGTTGCTAAAAAACTTAGGAATGCAGAACAAAAGTTAAATGAGGATGGTGCTCTATTCTGTTATCAGAAGACTTTTATTGTGTCTGGCAAACCCTCTGCATCTCCACCAAAGTTCATAAAACATCTCTGCTTAGTTTGGCAAGGTAAATGGGTTTATATGCTTCCCTAAGGTTCCTTGGTTCTATTTCACAAAATCCAAATTTTGCCATTTGTTTTGTGTGTCTGTGTTAATTATGCTTGACCTGTGTTTCTAACTCTTTAAGTCGCCAGCTGTGAGGACTGACCTGCCACTCAGAATTTCCTTTTAGAATCTTTCTCAGCTGAATCTGTTCTGAAAAAAAGAAGAAGTTAGGAACAAGGAAGTCACAAAAGACACCTGAGAAAAACAAAAGCATTGTTCTTTGTGAAATTAATGTGAAAGTTCAGTGAGTAATGCTGAAAGCCAGTGACAACTTTTTCTTTTCTAAAAATCTGAGCAGATGTCATGTTTAACCATCCCACCCACACTGTAAATGTCCCATCCAATTGAATTAGGGATTAAATGGCAACACAAAGACCATTTATGGAACAGTTCATTATCCCCCCCCATCTATTTCCTCCCACTGAACACTCCATCCACTGTACATATTTCGGCTATGAACTGAAATTCACTTCGCCAGGATGCTTGTAATTTCATTTTTGTCTTCACTTCCACCTTTGTACACAGCCTCCTCTGTGCACTCGGATCATGTGCAAACACAGAACTGAAATCCGGAGATAATTTATGACATTAAGTCAAAGTATTTTTCACTCTCTCATAAGTGACTTGATATACCTTGTGGGTGGAAAGCAGGTGACTACATAAGGATTATTAAAAACTGTGGGGTCCTTGGTGCTTTCTGAACTTGGTGGTTTTCTTGCAGACATTTCATTACCAAATTAGGTAACATCATCAGTGTTAGAAGGGAATAGCATTTGCTCTTTTTTCCTTCTCTTTTTTAAGTCTTCATATTAAAAACATTAATATTAAAATATTAAAAATATTTTTGACTATAGGACACTATATAAAGCTGTGAGTAGCACTTTATTCTAAAAGGGAAAACAAAATGGGCTTTGTTAGGCCTCCCATTGCCTCAGACTTCAGGTCATGGAAAGAGTCAGTCCATAAGTAACCGCATAGCCATGTTTCTCACATTGATTGTTCTAATGCAGGAATCTAACCTAGGACCTACTATTGGAGATCCACAAATTCAGAGCCATTGCAAACTTGGATTAAAATAAAATTACTTCATCTTCACTAACTTTTTTTTGTGAATTTCACTAACTGATTTAATGGTTTTACAAAGAACTACTTTTAGAAGAGCTACCAAATATCTGCCTATAATTAGAGCAAAGTTTCAATATGATCAATAGGTATAGCACAGATTTGCTGTTTTTTAATGTTTGATAACTGTATTGAGAGCATAATTAGTTTCCATTGTAATACTGTATATATATATATGTAAAATTCTGTGCATTTTAAGGTATGCTTCTGAGAAGGGGTTTATGCAGTGGTGAAATTCAATTTTTTTTACTACCAGTTCTGTGGGCGTAGCTTGGTGGGCATGGCAGGGGAAGGATGCCTTAAAATCTCTACTCAGAGGTGGTATTTGCCAGTTCTTTGAACTATTCAAAGTTTCTACTACCGGTTCTCCAGAATTGGTCAGAACCTATTGAATACACCACCTCTGGGTCTATGGCACAAAGAGGTTAAGAACCTTTGCTGCACTGTATATGCCTGTGAATCTGTTTGCTGCAAACACAGATTACATCACACAAGGATAATATAGTAACAAAGGGTTGATGTCAATACCCTTAAATCTATGGGCTTTAAGTGCCATCGATTTAAGACTGTATTAAAAATTGGGCCGTTATACAAAGCAACCCTGGCCCTTGAAAATCTATGTGGCAAGGAAGAAGAACATTCAGCCTCTCAAAATTCTTGTTAATGCTGAGATAGAAGTCACCAAAAGTTCAGGGGAGGAGATGCCTTTTTAAAAAAAATCAAAACAGGATCTGGCAATCTCATTATGTTACAATTCATTGTTTGCCAAGCCATTTAATTCAAGTTTCCCTTGTGCACAGGATTTTCTCCATTTTACTCAAAGCACATGATTCTCCTCCCTCATTCCATCCCATTTTGCTGCCAGCACGCATTGGGAGGAAGATGCTCAGATGATGTTGTTTATGATCCAAGAGTCTGATGACCTGAGATGTGTTCGTTTCCAGGTGATTGTGGATTTTCTCTTCAGTCTGAGTTTACATCTATCAGAATAGCATTTACTCTAACTGAACAGGGAGTGGAATAGAAAGTTCTTTCGTGCAGGGACTGCCAATAGGTTGCAATCAATCAAAGCGAAGCAGACATTTGGGTTAGCATCCGCGTGTATCTTACTTCTTCTTCTAGATCAGGGGTGTCAAACTCAAGGCCCATGGGCTGGATCCATGGGGTGCTTAAATCCCACCCATGGGGCCGGGCTGGAAATATCAAGGGACCAGCCTGCAGTGCCTCTGGCAGCTAAAACAGGCTGCGTGCAGGGCCTCAGGGCCTTGTTTTCACCCACCATGGCCTCCTGCAGCACTCTGCTGGCCGAAACCAGGACCACAAAAACGGGCCCCAAACAGGCAGGATACAGGCCAAAAACAGGATGAAAAAGCATCCCGAAAATGGCTTGAAAATGGGCCACAAGGCGTTTTAGGAGGCCATGGAGGGCAAAAAGAAGGTGTGGGGGGGGCATTTTGGCTGGCAGAGTGTTGTAGGAGGCATCTGTCCCGCCACCATGCCAACCCTCCACTGGCCTACAGAGGAGAACTACAATGCTGATCTGGTCCTCAAAGAAATCCAATTTGACACACATGTTGTAGATGTATATCACCAGCTTACTACTACAGGACAAATATTCTAGTACTTATAGCCTTACTGATCATTGTAATAGAGTGGGAGTAATCAGCCATCTTGATCTAGATGAAGATATCTCCACAATCTATCCTTACTGACTTCATAGTTCCTTTGAAAAATCTATCTGCTTTGTTTCTAATTTTTTTCAGTAGTCAATTAATTTCTTATCATAATTTGTGAATTTTTAAAAAAAGTATTGTGCACCAAGAAATGTATGCAAATCTATGCAGATGTTTTTGCAATCAATTTTATTTATGTAGCATTTTTGTATGCTATCACTAGCGTGCTTGTAGGACTGGAGAATTGCACTGTAAATCCTGAGCAGTAAAAATGGAAATATAATTGTGCTTTGGTAAAAGGCACAATGAAAGAGTTTTATTCAGATGTGAAGTACAATTTGTATTATCATGCATTTATGACCATAAGAAATGGCAACGATGCATCCTTTTGTGGTGGAGGGAAGGAGGTGGGAGAGACATGGTCTCTTTCTCAATTCCCCACAATCCTATGTTCTCTCATTACTATGACTTCCTCTATCCTGGATTTCAAATCCTGCTGTTAGTATTGCCCATGTGCTGGGAATAGAAATAATGGAATGGCCATGAATTGGTATTTCAGTTCTCATATGGTTAGAGGTTGTGGAAATAAGTTACTTAGCATACGGGATATAAGGCCAAGAAATGAGAAACAAAACAGCTTACATTGGCAATCTATTAAAAGAAATCTTGTTCAGAAAGCTTCAGGAAATGTAAAATATTAAGTTTCAGAGGTATTGAGGCTACCTGGGATCAAATAGAATTTGCTTGTGTTTTTTTAATATCTTTGTTAGTAATAGTTTATCTAACAATTTGACAAAGATACCTAAACTTCCATTTGCTGCCTTTTTTTTTTCATTAGGGAAGTGAAGGTATTAACAGCTGCCTGTGAGCTGGGTAGAGGGAATTCATTCCAAAGAGGCATCATCTGTTTCATGTTTCAATTCCTAATCTTAGCATAAGAAGGAAGTCCCTGCTCGGGTAGCCACAGTCGAAAAGGCAGATTAAACCATTTAAATGGTTAGTCCTCTGCACTGCTGCACCCATGAGTCCTTCTACGGCAATCTCTCTCTCCTTGATGTTCATAACATGGACATGCTGTGCACGAGAACTACCAGAGTGGCATCCTCCTTGTAGAGGCGCGGGAAATCAGGAGACAGGAGACCAGTGTAACTTCAGCTCTTTATTCTCGGTATAGATCTGTGTCGCCTTTCGCGAGCCGCAGCAGCTCTTCTTATAGAGCTAGCTGGCGGCTCTCACCCAATGACAGCTTTCTGAATCTCCCGCGATTGGTTCGTCCAATCACGGGAGGTTCCTTACTAACCAATCACCGTCGTGCGTCTCGGCCAATCACAGTGCAGTTCATTTCAGCCAATCAGGTTAGGGTAT
>BHFT01071796.1:0-11070 GCA_004320025.1 Laticauda laticaudata | reverse complement strand
GAGATCAATGAATTTTAAAAACGGGACGCAAGAGAGAAGGTGAAAGCATGTGGAGATTTCGTAGCGGGCAACAGATAAGTGGGGACATTGGGAAGGGGCGCATGGCGGGAGTTCCTCAACATGGATGAAGGCCTAATGAAGGGAAAACGTGTGTCCTAGGAGCTGAGAGACGCTTGGTCCATTGGCAGAGAGGCGCTAGCTAACCATCCAACCAAACAATCACAGGTCACGCGGAGGCCATGCGCTGAAGCCACTGGCAGCCAAAGCCACTAAAAAATCAGCAGGACCACAATGCCGGCAAATGAATAGCTGGAAAACAGGAAAACACCGCAGAGGCAAGCCCAACCCCCAGGAGAAGGGAAACCAGAGGGGCAAACCACAAGAACCACCAAACGGCACCATAGGACATCGGAGTGTGCTTGTGGTCACCGATGGACTGGGGATGACGAGCGAAAGAAGAAATACAACAGGCTCCAATCCGGATGAAATTGGAGCGGGGAGAAGAGAGACACAGTGTAGTCGGGGGATTCAGTGCAACGGCGTATGGGAGGAGATTACCATTACCAGGTTCCGCAAGTGCCGTCTTCGCTAGACACAGATCTTATGCCAAGTACTGGCACAAGTGAGGACTCCAGGGGACGAAGGGGAAAGCCCCAAGGGTTCATGCCGGGAAAACCCGGGAGAGAGCTACAGCGCCAGACAAAGGAGACAGCAACTCCGCCACCAGGAACAAAGAAAGGACAGGCAGGGGGCCGTACGGAGCCATGAGCGTTAATGAGCTGTTAGATGTAAAACCAGGCGGCAAACGGCTGCGATGAAACTTAACCATGCGAAAGGAAGAGACAAACCAACAAACGCGATAACAAGTTGGGCAATTCGGAGCGCGAGCAAGATGATGCCCGGAAGTGGACACGTGCGAAGGAACAACAATTGTTGAGATGGGGAGGTGGGAGCTGGCCAGGGGTTATCCATACCCTGCTTATGGGTATCCGGGCAATGGAACAACACTTAAGAGATGATACAGGAGCAATACGAAGGAAGAGCGGCAACTGGAGAGGCCAAAAAGAGTCCGGGAACCGTGCGGAAGCAAGGACTACCAGAAGGGAACAGGATCCCCGAGGTCGGGACTTGGGACACTGAGTCCAAGTTACATTGACAAGAGGACCAGCATGGGAAATTCCTTCCACATAAACATCGCGTAAGAACGGGGAATTGCCCCAAGCGGCCTACCGGGGACTCGAATGGAGTTCAACTGCCCACCCTGGGTAAAGACGGCAGTGACTGAAATCAAGACAGTCGGAATCACACCCCAAAACAGACTGGACAGGAGGCAAGAGGCTGGAATGAGACCAGATTTGATCCAGGACGTGTTCGAAAAGGTGGAAAAACTAAGCCCAAGGTACTGAGGGGCTCCCCAAAATCAGGGTTAAAGGCAAGCAAGTCCGCTTTCGCATGTAAACGCCGAATAGATTGAATGAGCAAGCTATGAAATAAAAATCCATCCGGCTAACAGGGGAAGTATTGGAAACCAATAGACAGCGACAAAGCGTGGCGGGGAAAAGCCGCTCCAATTGTCTGCACGCCCACCGGGTCAGACACAAGTCACCGGGAGTACGACCCAGCAGACTTAGATATACGCCACGATGCGGCCACTAATGTGGTATACTCGTAGGCCGGAGAATACGGCATCACGTAAAGGCCACCTCAACCACACGCACTCGTAACATAGGTGCAATACCCTGTTCGGTGGTGACACCATCTTATACCACTTCATCTCGGTAGGAGCGCGGGGAGGCAAGGAACTTCACAAAGGCCTCCAACCCTTCAACGAACGTACCGAGCAATGGGCCAAGTCAACCCCGAAACCAAGCGGGAAGGCACAATCACAATTGTGACTACCGGCACAGGGGGGCCACGATTCAGATACGAATGTCGGAAAAAGACTCGGCAATTTGGAGTCCAAGCGTGGGGCCCCCTAGAAGGGTGTTCCAAATGAATCCTTGATATGGAATGCACCAAGTTAACAAGGAATACGAAGAGTGTGGGTGGTCCCATACATGGTTCGCACGCAGTGACGTGGCTGGATATCAGTCGTAGATAGAGCGAAAGAGAAACCACACTCGGACAAGCCATACAAACTTAACTATCGAGACTGCGCTCAGAGGACAAGTCCCTTAGAAACACCTCTAAAGCATTACCCAAGAGTGTTGGGCGAACTACTCCAGACACATAAAGTTTAATATCAAGCACGCCACACATAAGACCAGCATACGACTCACCCGTCCTAAAGTTGCAATTCCTGGGATATATACCTAATAGATATCACGATTGAGAAGATCAATGACACATAACCACCACACACACACCACCCCATGGACGAAGGAAAACTCAAAGCAATAAAAAGCACCTAAGCTCCCAGGGCAACCCAAAAATAAATACATGACTATAAACAAGCATTTCCTAAATGGGACTCCCATTTAATTTTCTATATAATGTCTATATATACCTGCCACAGAAGGCAATCGAATGAGCGGAACCTACTCACAGATTACTGGATTAAAGACGCTACCTGGACCTAGGGTATGAAATGCAGAGAGGACCCACCATTCCAGAAACATAAGAAGAGACTTGGCTCGACATGCCAAATGCTGTTACATCTTCAATACACTCTCGCCGAAAACCCGACCTGCCACTGTACAGTGCTACGCTGTAGACGCATCACCATTGGCATCAGAGCAGTAGCTCAGCCCAACACGTCTAGACCAAAGATGGAGAGAAGCCGCCGGATTGGCATTCTTATCTCGAAAAACGATTGTTCCAACAGGCAGAATAGAACCTACAGCAGTTGGACAAGAGGAGGCTTAGGCAAGCCGATAATGGAGATCAAAATGCTTCCATGAATGACCTTTCTGCAGGACTTTTTCACTAAATACAGGAACCCCCAAAGTAACCAAAACCTTTGTTTCCCTAGCGATAGCTCGAACAAGGAAACAAGCCCCACACCAAAAACACTACACTTTCACCACAAACTGCCACGCAGTGGTCCGAGTTCGCTTGCTGGCATAAATTACAAATTAATTCAACCGGCACAGTAGAGAGCGACAATAAGCACACAATGCGTGTACGCCCTCCTGAGCCCATGTCTCCATCTCATGCCTACAGACATGGTAAAATGGATCCCAAGCACCAAACCCACATCCACGCTACAGGATGGTAGGGAAAGCATTACCAAGACCCTCAGACCCCATGAACTCGCAAGCAGACATTGACGAAGAGAAACGCCGGCAAGAGACAAAAAAGATGGTGACGACGATTTTAAAGACTGGGTAGGACAAAGGGGCTGGAAAATTAGAGACGGCACCGAGACTTTTACGTTTTCCGCGAACAGACAGATACGGAACTCTCAATGTTAAACAGGTTGTATACTATGGGGGGATACGGGTAGTCAATATCCGGCCGGAACTACTCCAAGGAAGCAAGTTACTGGATAATCTTGCATGAAGGACACCCGGGGTATTGTAACGAATGAAAATACCCTGGCCAGGAGTTATGTATGGTAGGCCAGAGTGATAAGGATAATTGGGAGATGGGTGGAACATGTACGCAATGACTAAAAATCTCAGACTATACCCCCTGATGCACCTGTGCTGACACTGGGAAACACTGAGGGGATACCTGGTCACAAGAATCAACATCAGATTTTTGGCAGGGCTCGACAAAACAGCCGAACGACAAATTTTTAATAATAGTCGAACGCTTACTCAAATTGGTTGGAAGTAGGCGGCCATGAAGTCCACAACAACAGAACCTCAACATCAGAGCAGCTGAGGAGGGCTTTTTGCAACAATGGGTCTTGCTGATCCTATTAGTTTCATGACAACGGGGCCACACAGTTGCACAGGCATGAACATCTGAAGAAGTTCTTGGCTGACACATGGCATAGAGGCATGCCTTGACATCGCGCCGTGGACCGACGGGTAGCTATAAGCGTAATGCTAGCGAACGCGGAGGTGGAACGCATGGTCCAGTATATGAAAGAGAGTCATTAGAGGAAACTAGACATGGGGACATTTTACAACGGAAAAACATCATACAAATACTCACGTATACAACACATCACACCATAACACTCCACAAACAAATATAGAGCCCAGGCAGAACTATTGTTGCGTATGGGGCAGAGAAAATTAGGATCAACCCTAGTAGATTACACCCCCACCTTACCAGCCCTGAAAAACCAAGCAGACTCTCTAATAAACAACTGCATATTCAGAAACACCGGGACCTGGTCTACGCAAAAAATCTCATGGGGCACCACACTGTGGTACTGGCAAAAAATAACCACAGTAACAGAGACCCGTGCGTATAGCAGACCTAGATAAACATGGGACGAAGAAGCTGGAAAAGAAGCATCAGATCAACTGAGATTCACAAAACAGGTTAAGAAAAGAACTAACAAGCCCAGCGGGTGACAAGGAGTAAAGAAACACATAACACATGCCAGAACCACAGCAAGACATTAACAATAAATAATTGATAAACAGTACCAGAAGAGGGAGACCCCTCAAACATGAATAAGAGGGCGAGGGGGAGACTCTTCCGCTAGCACATGAAAGACACCGCAACAAACCTAAGCAACAACCCACCAACCACTTGCACCAGTCAGCAGCCCAGAAGAAACCGCACACATTACTTAAACTGGAGATGACTCGGTAAGAGAGGAACATAGTACGCCACGCAAACGCAAACTACAAGAAGACCACTCCAGAAGGGGCAGCCAAGACGACTCTGCCAGCCCAGATAGACCCAGCCGACAGAGAGCGGCTATGGCTGACTCCTTCCAGAGTTCCAGGGAGAAGGGACGAGAGAAGGCGGTGATCCACGTCCGAATGCACAGGTCCAAGTAAGGACACCATAAAGACGCCCACTATCTTCCATGACTACGTAATGTAGGTTGGCAGGGCTATAAACCCAAGTGGGGAGGGGTGTTCCATATTAGACATACTTGTTAAGATAGGCACCCTTTTCTGAAATTGGCATCCACAAATAACTATAATGAATGATCTGGGTTCTTTGAGCGACTTGATACGAGTGGATTGGTCAACAATTGCCGCGCTGACATAGAGTTGGATCTGGCCTGGAGCGGACACACTACAACCGGGACAGTTCAACCGGAAGCCCATGCATCATAGAAGCTCGAGCACAACAGACAGCTATACCAACGGAAATGAGTACAAACACTGCTGGCCCGGCTCCCACAAGATCAAGCACCTGATTTGAACAGGGAACCTAATAAAGAGGGCTGAAAGTCATGGCTGGTACTCAATCTACTGCATTTCACCAGCGATCTAAACAGATATAAGCGATTTCATCTTAAACTATGGTAAGACTCGCCACAGGAGGTTTATTAGTCAACAATTCAGTTCGAATCATTCATCTGTGCAAAATTTTAACAGTGGAACTCTAAAAACCATAAAGCACTGATCTCTAGTGCCATGTCTCTGTGTACATTAATTAATACGTGTGAACGTAAATGTAAACAAGTTATTGCAGATGTCTTTAACAAGACTAATATATTGTAAATAATGAAGATTTTAACAGTGGCCAATAATGAACTTATCACCTAATTTATTTTTATCACTTAAGATGCATTTCACACTCCCAAAGCCAAACAAAGTAGATGAAATAGTCTGTGCGATCGTAATGAGAGTGCATATTTTGCATAAGCTCGAGAAGAGGCATGAGTACTCTATCGCGTGAATATGCAGCAGCCGGCCTGGTGAGGCAGTGGGGTCTTTAACAGTGTTGAAAAACCCTTCACCATCTATCTGTAACTTTGTGCATTGCACCACTCTTACGTGTTTGCTTTTCACAGTCAGCAAGAGAGATCAAATAGGCCAGCGCTAGGCACACGACATCACTGGGTCCTACAGCAGGCTCCACCCTCCCTAACCGGAGATGCTCTCACTACCACTAGAGACTGCTCCAATATCAGCCAGCGTAGCCATATTCCACAGTGGCTTATCTGAATTATATATTTTATGATGCCTTGAGTTTTAACCTCTCTAAACCTAGAGCCTAAGCTGGTCTTATGGTCCCACGACCTTATGTAGTGTCTTATGCGGAGATGTGTAAACATATGAGTAAATCCGTTAGATCTCAATTAGAACCAGGAGAAATAATAATTAATAATAATACTAAGTATATATTTTTATTTAATAATATAGCTACAGATTATTTCGAATAAGGCTGGAGATGGTCGGTGCATAATGGGCCTTCAGTATTTTTTCCAAATCTGGCCAGGCCATCTGCTTTACATCCCCAGGTTTGGCCAATGCTTTGAATTTTGCTTTGGCCAATGCTTTGAACTTTGCTTTACGTCCTCAGGTTTGGCCAATGCTTTGAACACTGAGGGTCCACAGTGTGTCAGGAAATGGCTCTCTTTCTGTTGTCGGAGATCCTCTATAAGTCATTGCTCTCAAGGAACATGAGGAATCTGTCGATATATGATTCCCAGTCCTCTATCGCTGGGCTGAATGCTGCGGGTGGAGAGTTGGTGCCAGCCATCTTGTCTTCGCTTGGTTCTCATTGCCACATGCTCAGCTGGTCTCCTTGTCTCAGTATCCCACCCTCGTCACCAGTGTTAGATCATGGGAAAGAGAGACTTGAGACCAGTGTGACTTTCAGCTCTTTATTAGGTTCCTGGAATCAGTCTGACTGTGGAGCTGCGGCAGTCTATTTTATAGCGGCTGCTCATTGCTTGCGGCCAATGACGGTTCCTTGAATCTCCTGCTGCTCAGGTGGACCAATCACAGGGTGGCAATTGTTGACTAATCACCGGTGCTCGAAGAACCAATCATATCATAGTATTTGTGGACCAATCAGAAAAGGGTATTTCAAATATGCTAATATGGAACACTTTCTTTCTCTAGCAAAGAAAGAATGCCTAAGGGCATAACTTTATCCCAATATGGTTGAGGTGACTTGCAAAAGTGATCACCTTGTATCGCTAGTTCCTATGCTATTATACACTTGATAAAAATATGAAGTCCTCAGTTTTAAAATGTCAATTTATTTAATATCTTTTTATAAAACAGCAATTTTCCCTTCATGTTCTGTGGTAGAAGCCAATGTCATACTGCATTATAATTCTCTTTTATATGCCTATGTCAGTCAGCTCTGATTCAATTAATATTATAGATCTGAAATTTGAAGATGGTATGAGTCAATTTAAGTTTGCAATTTGAGAGTTGAGGGCATACTGATTAAATTCATTTCAACTCTTGTATTCATTTTCTAAGTACAGCATGAAAATCAGAGGTAGTATTCAGCAGATTCTGACCAGTTCTGGAGAACCAGTAGTGGAAATTTTGAGTAGTTTGGAGGACCGGCAAATACTACCTCTGACTGGAGATTTTACTGTATCTTTCCCCTGCCATGCCTACCAAGCCATGCCAACAGAACTGATAGTAAAAAAATTTAAATCCCACCACTGATGAAAACATGATTCTTACTGATTTTGTATGGCATGTCTTCATGATATTACCTTCATTTCTTCCCCAATCCTCACATAGATACATTCAAATTCAACTACTCTAGTTTTACTTCTTCTGAAACAGGTCTTGCCCAATGCTTCCACAATAAGAATAAATAAACATTAAGTTGGGTCTGCCCAGATCCTACTAGTTACTTGATGCTGCTGCAGGCTTTCTCTTCTCTCTGATATCTTGGTATTGTTTCCTAGGATCATTTTGCTTTGCACAATGGAAAAAAAACTGGATTTTTAAGAACCATCAGCTGAACAACTCCTTCTCTTCTCTACTTTTCTTGTCCCATCTAGACCTTGACAGCAACAAACTTCTGACAGCAATCTTATATGTGTCCTGACTCACACATACACAGTACAAGTGGAGTAAATGTGTTTATTTCACACAACCAACCCTCTAGTCATTCCCTAGGTCCCAACTGCATGTGACAGTCTTTTAAGTCCATTTCAAACAAACTGGATGTAATAAATGCAATGGGAGCAAATCTATTCATAGTCGCTTTTGCATCTAAGGCACGGAAATGATGCCAGCAGGATGCCAGCTCCACAGATGTCAAGCCAGCCTTTGGTTACAATGAAAGCCACATAACTCCAGCAGGTTCCAGGCACAATGAAGGCAGCTTGGCATCAATGGGTTCAAGGCAGAGGTGGTATTCAGCAGGTTCTGAACAGTTCTGGAGAACTGGTAGCAGAAATTGTGAGCAGTCCAGAGAACGTGCAAATGTCACCTCTGACTGAAGATTTTACAGTAACCTTCCCCTGCCACATCCACCAAACCATACCTACAGAACCGGGAGTAAAAAAAAAATCCTACCACTGGTTCAAGGTACATGGGAATGGTGCCAGCAACATGGTCTCAATGAGTTTCAGGCACAACAAAGATAACTTGACTTCAGTGGGTTCAAGGCACAAAGATAGCAACATGACCTAAATGAGTTCAAGGCAGCAAATTAAAACAGTTCATAAATAGATAGATTACAAATGGTGTATCCAACAATTCCCAGGTAAACTTCTCACTTAGCAACATACATTCTGGGCTCAATTTTGATCATAAGTCGAGGATTATCCATTATGTGAAATGGCTCAGATGTTATAGTTTTCTATTTATATGCTGTCTTTTTTTACTGCTTTTTCCATCTTTTTTTTTTCTACAATAAAAATTTTAAATGGGAAAGGCAGGAAAAGCTGCAGAAAAGTATTTTTATTGGTGCCTTTAGGGCCATTAATCTAGAAATATCCTAGTAGCTGATTGATTGTATGCTTTGTTGAAGAAGACACAATAGAGACTTGATTTTAAAAGCAGCAATATTTTGGCTTTCCACTAAAAGTAAAATGTGTTTAGTACACCAAAATCAGCCATAGTGAACTGAAACAAAAAGATAAAGCCTTAATAGTATAAAGTAAGCATAAAGCAGAAGTTCCTTAGAGTTGTTCTAGTGTTAAATATACTTCATGATAATGAGGGGGTAATGAAAGGTCAGAGGTAAATACAGTCAGGTAAATACAGTGGAAAAGTAAATTGCAGCCCAATCCAATATTATGCAGATGGATATTCAGATTCAGAGCAAAGTCAATACGATAAATACACTGTGGGAAAAGAGTTCCTTAAGTCTGCAGGTTTCCAAGAAGCTATTTTGGGAAGATCAGAAAGGCAACTACAATGATATTGGTAATTATGATGTTATGATAAACTGGATTAAAGTTGAACATACTGCACTTGAAGATTGCCAGAAGCAAAAGGAAATTTCAGTGCTATAAAGATATGTATACCATTAGTAAATAAGATGTCAGAACCATGATCCAAAACAAACAGATTTCTAGTGTTGACTTCCACAGTCCCATTGGGGTTTTGAGGAAGGTTCTTAATGTCCCATAGATTTTGTATAGCACTAGGCATTCATATGTGTGTGGCATTGAGTCATAGTTTTCCCTGTAGTCGGTCTAGGCTGTGCTCAGATTGGTCTGTCTAGATCTTGAGTCTTGAACAACTGCTTTATCGATGAACAACTGGGGTTTTGAGCCCTTGAACTGTGCTCATGTATTGGCCCATAAGGTCCAGCACTGTCCTTACTTGGGTTAGCCAGTCTGGGTTGAGCCAACTACTAACAATTGATTCATCTGTGCTGCTAGGAATTCATGCATTGTGTTTTAGCCAGTAGGTGTGGATCATGCAGGACCAGGTACTGTCTAGTCATCATGTTCTTAACTCACTGTTGGATGTCTGCTACTTTGATGGTGACTGGTTCCTGTTTTGGGAAATTTCTGTGGTCTGCTCTCAGGTCCTACAGCCACTTTCTACTAGTATTGTATGTCTTATTTTTCCTACTTATGTCCTTCCATACTGTCTGGTTTCTGCTGTTGATTATGCTGTTACCGTGTCATTGCACTGCAACTGGGAGTATACCGTGCATATGGTGCATGTGTATGTGGGGTATGTGTATGATCTAAATTTTATATATATATATATATACATTTTAAAATAATAGGCTTATATTCTGGTAGTCCTTGAGTTACAAAAGTTCATTTAGTGACTGTCCGAAGTTACAAAGGCATTGAAAAAAGTGAATCATACTTTTCTATACTTAAAACCATTGCAGCAACCCTGTGGTCATATGATTAAAATTCAGATGCTTGGCACCTGACTCATATTTATGATGGTTGCAGTGCCTTCAGGTCATGTGATCAGCTTGTTACCTTCTGACAAACAAAGTCAATGGGGAAACCAGAGTCACTTAACAACTGTGTTACCAATTTAACAATTGCAGTGATTCACTTTACAACTGTGGCAAGAAAGGCTGTAAAAGGGGATAAATGTTTTTAAAAAGTCTCACTTAGCAACAGAAATTTTGGGCTGAATTGTGGTCATAAGTCGAGGACTACCTGTAATATACAATTAATAATGGAAAAGACAAGAATGTTTCAGAAAATAAAATATCTGCTTTATTCTTTAGAGCAGGGATTTCCAACGTTGGCAACTTTAAGCCAAGCAGACTTCAACTCCCAGAGTTCTGAAGCCAGCAAAGCTTTAATTAATTGGTTTTAACATTAGTACACCTTGGACTATAAGAAGAAAAAATAAATCAGTATTAAATGAAGTAAAGCACTAATAATAAACACTAATAACAAAGTTACATTTTGAACACATAATACAAAGGCAAGAGACATTAGAGAAGACTGCCATGCTTAGAAATATCAAAAACATTTGAAAAAAAAAGACTAACCCAAGACAAGTTGTTATTACTGATAACACAAGAATGAATTTACAGGCCATCGCAGATGAAGTTACTGAAGAATGAAAAGCAATTGAACAACATTAAAAAATGATACAAAATCAAATGCTAAAACCCTTGTCACACAGCACCAACGGATGGAAAGAGGATGTAAAACGGAGAGAAACATTTGCCATCTGTTGGTTAATGCGATGCATCCGTTCTGTATTCACTGCGCCTGTTTTTCATACTCTCTATCCATCCAGCATCCGTCTAGTGTGATTTCATCCACTCAAAAAGTTTTGAGCTGCACAA